>JARFIX010000086.1:600000-910054 GCA_036346125.1 Lycocerus yunnanus
CATTCTTTGTAATTCTCCGGAACGTTTCCAATTTAGCAAAATTACTCGGAAGTACACGATTCTACAAAAGATGTATTCTTCTTCTTTCGGTGCCTATCCGTATCCGGATGTTGGAGTCAACTTAGCTGAAGCCAAGCTGACTTTACTAGGGAATATAATTAATGGGGTGGTTTCCGTTGCCTTCCCATGGTCCACAGATTGATATTGGACCTTTGATCACAGCAGTGTAAAAGATGTATAAGCTACAAAATTTTTGATTATTACTTTGTAGCTTAGTTAAAGCATCTTCCGCTACCTTTAATAAATACTCTCTTAATTGCTTCAAGTCACTTGCTAAAAGCACAACTGTAACATTGTTCCATTTTTTTTTTTAAATTACTAGCAGCTTGTGAGGAAATTTCGAATTTCCAATTTGATTCAAATAAATAAATTAATGTTTTCTAGTTTGCCTTTGTTTCAACAGAAGATACCGATAAAAGCGAATCGTGTCTTTTATATGCAAGTGTCATTGCAATATCGCAACATTGCTTTATTGATGTTGCGATATTCATTGCAAATGTGGGCAACATGTATGTCTTTTCCACTATCGTAATTCGTTTTGTTGCTTCAACAAAAATATCAGACTATTCAGGCTTTAGTGCTGAAAACAAATTTGTTACACAAGATTCAAGTTTTCTAACTTCTATTATTATTTTGCAAATTCCCTCATTTTACGTGCAGTGACGTGTACAAAATGTTTTTCCCTGTGTGCCATTAGATACCTTGCTCCAAAGTGACAGATTAAGATATCGTTTTAGCTTCTAATGATACTTTATCTGCACACATTCGTGGGAATACTTGCTTTTGTAGCTGAAGAGGAATTTTTTTATTCCAAAGATGGGAATCGATCCCTGCTGTTTCTTCTGTGGCGGTATAAAAGTTTTGAGGAAAAGAACCCAAGACAATTGTCACATGGCAAAAGCAATCTATCAGGCACATACGTTTGTCGTACTGCCTTAAAACATTTACCTCCATTTGCTAAAAAATGTCCCTTTCTTCTTAATTTGTTCAATAGCTGCCTACGCTCTTTGCTTTTACTAGGTTTTGCTAAAATTTCTGCAACTGCTAATTCTGTGCTATGCTTTTATTTATTGTGCTAACAATAGTCTTGCTTTCTCTTATAAACTGCCTTATCGAGATGAACTTTTTTGGAGAAATATTTTCTTGAACTGTAGTTGGTGGCATTTTTACTTTTGTTGCCCGTGTAGCAACTGGAGACATATTTTCTAGGGTACTAGTGAGATTATCCTGAAATTAATAAAAATCTACAATTAGCTATTCATGTAACCAGTTAGGATATGCCTTATTTCGTGTAAGTGGGATATTTGTAGAACGGAGGGAGTGACAACATAACATAACTTACACAAATCGCATATCCTAACGTGTTTCATACAAGATCTTTTCTAATTTTGATAAAAAAATTTCCTTAAATTTAAATTACCAATTTTATGAATTGCATTGCAAATAATTATCGTAAGTACATTTACTTCGCTTGTCATTTTGTAGTGTATGAAAAATGTTCAAATAATAAATGTAATTTTGAAAATTACATTTTATATAATAAAATTAAAAAATTATTTATTTAAAAAATATTTTAACAGCTATTCGTGTATTATAAGCGCCAAATAATATAATATAATACATTGCCGCTTGAGAAAAACTGTTTTCAATTTATTAAAAAATTATAATTGCACTGTGGATTTTAAAAGTATGACAATTATTATAATTTTATCCAATACCTCATAATAATAGAGCTATAACAATGGCGATTTTAAACTAATAAACCAACTTATAAGTCACTCATCAGTGAGCTAAAAAGTTTTAACTCACTCCTGTTGGTTGAAAATTAATCACTAGAATACTAATAAATTTATATTAATTTAAATTTGAGGAAATTGTCAAATTTAAAAATTATTAAACATATTTGGAATCGTTATTAAGAGGTATTAGATAAAATCTTGTATGGCACTCGTATATTGGCACATAAGTCATTACATAATATAACACACTAGGACCATAAATAGCTATTATATTGTAATAATTATAGTCTACCAACATTTTGTACTAAGTACTTACCTCTTCATCACTAGGTTCATAGGTGGAATCACCATCTCCTGATGTGTGGTATGGATCTTCTGGAGATTGTGCTATAAATTGATTATCACTCTCTTCTAAGTTTTCAATTTTCTAGAAAAATTAATAAAAATTAATGATAATAGTTGAAAATATATGTTGTAATAATATTAGGTACCTTCGTCGAATCATTGTTATCATTCACTGTTACATCATCTGGCTGAATTATTGTTATATTATGTATAATTTTTTTTGGTGCTTAACTTGTCTTTATTGGGTTTTTTATTTTCATTGTCTACATCAGATTTCTTTATGTCATTGTCTTCATCGGATTTCTTTGTCATTGTCTTCAGCAAGTTTCTTAATATCATTACAGCAAATAGTCGCTGACTAAAAATTTAATAACATCTTAATGTGATCTTGAATTCTACTTGTATCCATAATTAATTAAAAACTCTATTTAATCAATAATTTACTAAATTTTGATCAAAAAGATATTTTTGTTGATGGTTTTGACATGCGTCAATTGTTAATAATTTTTTTTAAATTACAGTAATGATAATTATATAACTTTAGTTTTACCTAAGATTTATACTTTTTAACAAAAATGAGCAAATCCTGCATGATAAGATTGTACTACAATAGCTCATTGATATTTGAAATAATGTTACAAGTAACTCACCGTTGTTTGAATATTTAACGTGTCCGGGGAAGTACACGAAGGTAAATTAACCGGGGAAAGTTCTCCGTTGCAAAACCAGTTAGATTTTCTCTTTGCACTATTACTTATAGTGGTTGATGATTCTTGTTCTAGTTTTTTAAATTAAAATAAATTATTATTCTAATTTATTACAACATAAATTTTAAACAAATATAAATTTTTCAACTTACCTGCATTTTTTTCATTTTTGCACAGTTTAACCAAGAATTTTCCTTGAGTAAACATGATTAAAGTAAAAAAAGGAATTATACAAAAATTGATTAATAATTATGAAAAATCTCACGGCACACACAATAAACTAGTAACAAACTAAGGTACTGACTGAAATTTATAAGATTATCAGACATTGTTAATACTGCAACTATTAAAATAGTTTGCAGCATTGTCAATTGGGGACGCATTATTATTTGTAAAATGTACAGATTCTCATGTATCAAAGTACTCATTTGAATATTATTTTATGCCTCTACCGGAATTTTGTTGAATTAAAATTATATATTTGTGTACAAATTAGTAATGTTATTATGTCCACTTAAATTTTTAAATCTGCTTGTATCGTGGAAATCATAACAGATCGGGTAAAATTCAACAAAGCCATTATAAGAGATTAAAACTAGAACTAAAATAACAAATTATCTCTTGATTATGTTCGCAAGAAACCTTGAAACCATGAGTGATGTTATTACGTCCAATATGTGGATGCAAAAAAGAGGTGGATGCAAAAAAGAGGTGGATGCAATAACCTATGTAAATCGGAAAGATATGAGCACAATAATGATAGCCAGTTAAATTTAAGGAATGCCATAAAATCAAAGTAAAAGAGAGTCAAGGATTGCAGCTTCATACAAATGTATGTAATTTAAAAATTAATTTATATATAATAATCTTTAGAAACGGCTTTCAATAACTTCAATACAAAGATTATACAAGTCTTAACAATATTAAGCAGTTGCTACTTCGTCATCTTCTAAATCACCTTCTTCATCACTTATTGCATTATTTTTGCTAAAAGATAATTGGAATAATCCACCTTTAATTTTTCCCGAGATGGTGGACTCCATAAAAGACATCTGAAAAGTAAACAACTTGTATAAAATGGATTACTAAATAATTATTACAAACCTAGATATGAAAGTTCCCTCTCGAAGTGGTCTAACCTGATTTACATCTTGTATCAAACAAGCAAAATTTTCTTCCAACTGCTTGATGTCCATATTTATCTAAACATTGTTTAAATTATGTAGTGTAATTATGCAAAATCTTGATAAATAAAAAGGACACTTTCTAGCAAGTAAGTTTTTTTGTTTGAAAAACCAAGTTCATAAATAAAACATATAAATTTAAAATTAAGAAAAATTATGAGGTAAAGTGTATGAACTAAATGAACTGAAATGCCCTCTTCCTATAAATTAATGTTAAAATTGTGAAGCGTTTCGACCTCAAACACTTATGCCCGCACTAATAATCACGGCTTGAGATGAGATTTGGGTTTGAAACCATATTTTCCAGTAAACGCTATAGAAGAAGATATAGATCTCTTCTAAGAAAAGATGGTGAGATCAATTATGAGTGACCGTAACGGACCGCGGTCTTACACGTGCAGTTGATGATGACGCTATAGGTAAATCTGGTTTCAAACCCGAATCTCGTCTCAGCCATGACTATTAGTACGGGCATTATTGTCATATAAGAAAAAATAAAATTATTAACACTTTTCATCATCATCTACATGTTTTAGACTTATAGTCCATTACGTCACTCTTTATTGATCTTTGCATCTTTTCTTAGGTCAACCGATATTTTCCTCGGGGTTTATAGTTGTAAATTTGTTTAGATATACATTGGCTAGATATTCTTCCAAAATGTTGTTATCAGTTATTTCTGTAGTCTCTGATACGATCATTTAAGCTGAAGATTAAGTAAATTTCGTATATCGGTGTTACGTTTCTGGTCAATTCTTTTATAGCCTGCTATAATGTTCATATTTAACTACCATCTTCTTAATCTTTGCGAAGATGGTAGTTAAATAGATATTTTTGCTTACTTTGATATTTAACTACCATAGTCACCATTCCAAATCTTTTTATTTTTTAAACCCTTGATATCGAAACGCATCTCTATTGTAGCTTTAATTTACAAGAAACGTGCATTTTATATTATTTAGTTTATAAAAAATATCAACTATACTTACAGTGCCTATAGTTGTTTCGATTAAACCAAAATCTTGCTCGTGTTCATCTTTCAATGCACTATAAGAAACTCCATGCAAAAATTTATGCAAAGAATTTAACAAATCTGTTGTTAAAGTTCCATTTTTAGGATTTGGATATTTTCGTTTGGGTATTAAACCACGTATTTTAGCAAGCTCAGGTAAAATACCAGGATCAACTAAAATATGATCAAAATCGTGCAACGAAACGGATCCATTTTCAATATCTTTAATTAATTCAGCACCTCCAACTAAATGTGCCCCTGCCTGACGTAAGTTATCTTGTATGTCTGCTACTTTAGTCAATACAATTATAGATCTGGTCTCACCATGATCAAATTTATTCGGTATAGTTACTATGCGTGAGAAATTGTCAACAAATTTATCCTTAAAAAGAAATAAATAAATAATAATTAAATAATAATAATAATAAATAATAATTGTAAAAGCACTTATAAAAGAAATATGTGTACCAAGTATTCAATATAAAAATGGATTGACCTTGTATATGTTAAAAGATAGCCAATTTAGTTTAAAATGGGAAGAATTGGTCATGCCACTTTAAAGATTACAAAAACTCGGAAATTTATCTAGTTTTCAGGATTACAGATGGAAAAACTGTATTTTTAAAGTAGTTAAATAAAGTAGTTTTGTTTCGACACTGTCATATTCCTATCTGTCATATACAACCTAAATATTACAAGATGTCAGCAGCAAAGATTGAACTCGGTGAATTTCCGGGATTTAAACACAATGTATATGCTCTCACCACATATACTTTAAATGTCCTATTTGCTTAACACCAAAAAGTAGAACAAATTATACATTATAATCATTATTAGTGATCCCCATACGATTTTACATTTGGTAAAGTTTATTCAACATTTAATGCAAAGTTTCTTGTTATGCTCTCAACGATATTTGCCTGCAATCTCTATGCTAGCTAGGCCTTCCCGGAATTATAGAATTTTAATGAAAATGACATTACAGATTAAACATAACAAATTTCAAGACAATTTTATGGAATTTAAAAACAACTTTTGGAAATGCGAGAATTGAGATAGAATGTGGCATTTTAAGGAAAGTTTTGTCCCCCAAATTAGGCAATAACCAACCCCTCAAAAAAAGTATTACGTTTCATAGCAGTACATAGTTCTTACACTTCTGGAAAACTTGGAAAATAAAACATAATAAGCAAAATATACCTTTTTTGCAGCCATCATATTTAATTCAATGCTAACATTTAAAAAAGCATCTGGTTTATTATACACTGTAGGATGATGGGTCTCTCTATGACAATGTACAGCATCGGCAAATGAATATATAATCCAGCGATAAAATTTGTTAACAAATACATCATCGGTTGGTGTCCGCATGTAAGAGTCGTCAACTTTTCTTGTAACACGATTTGATAAAAATCTAAAATGTAACAATAACACAAAATCCAATTTCGTATATTATATACTTGCTTTTCTTTATTCCTTTGATTGTGAGGAATAAAACCAACTTTTTTAATTTCAGTTTTAACTTTTTGTTTTCTTTTTCTCTCTCTTGTGCCTTTTCGAGCTGCATAATTTCGAACCGAGATAGGAACTAGTACAGATCGCTGAATAAATAACGTACCAATGCGAAATGCCGATGTATTTAGACCTAATTTTTAAATAAATATTGATTAAATTAATTTTCTCGATAATATAAAGTAACAAAAACTTACTACTATTAAATAAAAACATGACTTTAATTTAATCACATACGCCTTTATTTAAAAATTATTAATAATTATAATAATAGTGAACATACAAAATTATTTGCACTGAAACAAATAGGTTATGTTAAAAATTTTTTGGTTATGTTGGTCACATTGGTTGATTTGGTGTGCCTTAGTGCTATGGTCGTGTTCAGCAGAATAAAGCGGTACCTACCGGTGATTGCTAAGCAAACCAGTTAATTTTAATATTCCAAAATTCTAACATACCAGTAGAATTTCTTATTTCGTTAGTAATTTAGCAAGAAGATGGTTTGAAAAAATGTTCCTCAATGTGGATTCGATCCTGAGCGTATTAGATGTAAATACGCGTGCTAACTAACTGCACTACTGAGGCGATTTTGTATATAAATTACTAATTCTGGGACCGCCACATTACCCTCCTCCTAGTAGCCATGCCGGTTGCAAATAGTAGCCGTGGCTGTAGACTGTGCAACCTTGTCGGTTGTAAGCAGTAGCCGTTAACGTGGCTATAGTTAGTCGTTTTCGCTGATTAGAACGGACTAGCGGAACTTCTTAAAATTAGATCTTAGAACAGAAGCTGCTTTATGTTCTTGTCGAGGGTCACCAATTAAGCGAGAAGAAGTTCTGAAAAACATGTTCCCCAAGAATTCGAACCCGAGCGTATTAGATGTAAATATGCGTGCTAACCAACTGCACTACTGGGGCGATTAATTTATGTTGCGCTGATCTGTTATATAAATTACTAATTGTGGGGCCTCCACAGTAAGAAAAATACTATGTATATATGTACCACAATTTTGTATAATATTTCGTATATAACAAAAATAATGTGTTAAATGCAGTGTTCAAAATTAAGAAAATTATTTATAACTAGCTGGATACCCGGCTTCGCCCGTGGTCTCATTAAAAATAAAATACTTTGCCTCTTTGTCTGAAGTATTTTGATTTTGCAGGGTTGCTTTACCCGAGCTTTTCTTCTCCAGTATTTCAAATCACTTATAATAGTGTAGGTACTGAATGTGAATATACCAACGTCAAATTACCATATATCAATTACAGGTATTGGCAATGAGAATCTCGTTAATCCGTTCGTGCGCGTCCGCAATTTTTTACTTTTTTTTTTAATTAGGCTTTTCGGTCCCGGTTTTTAGCGGAAAACCTCTTTAGGGTCCTAGAGAGTAACTGTGCAAAATTTGGTTAGAATCAGTCGAACGGTCTAGGAGTCTATAAGGAACATACATACACACACCCACATATATCCATTTTTATATAATTATAGAGAAGATAAAATTGAATCGTGAAGTTTGTTGTGTAAAGAATGTAAGGAACATGTACTTCTTCAGGTTACCTAATGTAACCCCACATACATATTAGGTCAGGGAAAAAGTTCGTGGCGTTTTTTAGTAAATTTCAACTGGGTTCCTTAAAGTGTGAAAATGAATTTATTTAAACCAAATATGCTTCATTATTATCGATAATGTTTTGCTATTAATCGAGTAGAGACATGATGCCATCAGTGAAGAACTTGTGTGGTTTCTGGTTGAAAACTGAATCAAGTAGTTTTCATAGGCTTCTTTTGAAACCAGCTTAATTTTATTGAGAGAGTTCTGCAGAGATTGAAACATGAGATTGAGATTGAAGATTGAAAAGAGAGATTGAAGTGATAGTCAGAGGGTGCTTTGATGTAGATGCATCAAAACTATCCCACTAACCTCTTGCAATTTTTGACGGGTCATCAAATAAGTGTGTGGTCGGACGTTATCATGATAGAAGACAACGCTTTTCCTATTATTTAATCCCAGCAGTGTAGCACGGTTGACTACGACGCGGTAAGTCGCGGTTCAAACCCTGCTCGCGTTAGATACACTGCTGTGATCAAAAAGTCCAATATCGATCTGTGGACTATGGGGAAACCACCCCATGAATTATACTCCCTGGTAAATTCATCTTGGCTTCGGCCAAGTTGAATCGCCAACGTCCAGGTGACCGAATATGGCACATGAAGAAGAAGAATTCGGGCCGTTTTCTTTCAGTTCTCTCTAGTTATCCACAGTAGAGTTGAGAATCAATCGTCTGACCAACTGGAAGTAGCTCGTGGTGTACGATTTCCTTCCAGCAGAAAGCAAGTGAACCCCGCAGCAGATTTTGATAAAGCCCCTTTACCGTACACAGCACAAATTTTTTCACAAGCCTGCGCAGCGTTTTTCCTTTTGTCGTAATAATATTGCAAAATATAGCGGAAATTTTATTACAGTAAAGCTCCTTATCCGCGGTTCCGTTATTCGCGGTTTCAGTATTCGCGGAAGAAAAATTGAGACCACTTTCTGTATTCGCGGCCGAAAATTTCATTATTCGCGGATTAATAATTTACGATTTTGAATATTATAATTTATATTCAAAACTCAAAATTAAATAATAATATTTAAACGAAAAAATTTAGACTTCAAGGAGGTTCTTGTTTTGGACAATGCTCCGGGTCACCCTTGTGAGCTTGAAACTATGCATCCGAATATTAAGGTGATATTTTGCCTCCGAACACGACGACTTTACTTCAACCAATGAACCAGGGAATAATTCAAGCTTTGAAGTTCTTTTACATTAGGCGAACCTTTAAAATCATTCTGGATATCATGGAATGTGATTCTGACGTGAGTTTTATGGAATTCTGGAAAAATTTAACATAGCAATGTGCATTGTTAACATAAAGGAATCGTTACAAGAGCTCAAGCATTGCATACACATTGCAATCATATTGGAAAAACTATAGGTTGATCTAACAGTCTGTGAAAGTGAGGATTTAAACAAATTAAAACATTAACTGACACAATTGTACAAATTGCTAATGGAATAGGACATGATGGTTTTGAACAGATAGATTCGAGTGACGTTCAAGAGCTGCTTCAATCACACGATGAAGATTTAAGTGAAGCCGACTTGCAGGAAATGTTAAAACCCTTCAAGCTTCAACATCTTACAATGATACGATGACAATCACCTTAAAAACCAGACCGCAGGTTTCAAATGGCAAATGAACTGTGAGATCACTTCATTAAAATTGACCCGTTTTGGAAAGAAACCTTCCTTTTAAAAGGAAAATTGAAGTTGCCACAGCTGAATACCATGCGGAATTAAAAGGCATTTAACACGTTGACTGCCACAGTAATTTTCAGATTTCTGGCCAAAAATGAAATTTTGATTTTATTACATTATATTATTAAAAAGTCTAAATCTAGAGCATAGTTATAAAATAAAAGAGTAAAAACGTATTTTCCTAAAAAAAACAATGTTGTACGAATTATCTCGTAGTTGGCGTCGGAAACAGTAACCATGTAACCAGTAACCAGTAACCAGTAACCATGTCGCATATGTAACCAAGGGAAAAAACGCCGAGAAACGCGTTATTACTGTCCAGTATGTAGTGAAAAGCCAGCTCTGTGTGTGGAAGGTTGTTTTAAAAAGTTCCACAAACAGTAAATATTATTATACTTCTGTAATTTGACTTAATTCTTACACTTACATTTTTTATGTTCGTTTTCAAATAAATTGTCTTTTCATGCAAGCCAACATTGATTTTTTGTTCTTCCCCTGAAGCCATCTATCGATATTAGCACTGATATATTACGGGTTTAATCGTAGCAACACAAGAATGGCAAGTTAATACAGTACGAGATAACTCGTAGTTGGCGTCCTTGAAAAGATCGCTACCTACGAGTTATCTCGTAGTCGGCAGTCAACGTGTTAAAGACGGCAAAGCAAGAAAAATTACTAAATATTTTAAACCAAATAATTCAAACAATAATAATTAATAATAATGATAGGTATGTGATTAAACTGATTTTATTTTTATCTATTTTATTTTATTTTCGTACCTTGGAACCCAACCCTTGCATTTCCATACAAATCACTATTCCATACTCACGGTTTCCTTATTCGCGGCATAATTTTGGAACGTATACCCCGCGAATAAGGAGCTTTTACTTACTTTCTCTATTTTCAAAAACACACTATTTTCCAACCACTGCACCAATTTAAATGTTTGTACATTTAAAGTAACGCTCGAAGTGTCAACTTTCCAACGAGCGTTTAGTGGTGTCGCTGCAATCTGTGTTTCCTGAGTTATTTGCAATTGATGCTATCTATCGGGAAAAACGCCACGAACTTTTTCCCTGAGCTAATACATTATTATGTTTTATTTCAACTCTGTAAGCAATTCTTACTAAGCGAGAATAACATGATATATCTTTTAACGTTTCAAACAATTAGCATTGAAATTCGATAGATACAATTGACGTAAATCACGTAAATCACATTTACTAATGTAAATGTATCATTAAAACAAAATTAATTTTAAAGTTAGTTATAGGCAAATTTATTTTAATTTACACATACATATTTTCTATGTGGAACTGTTTTTATGCGATCTATTTACATTCTTCTACTACTATTAATTCTAATTACTTTTAAAGTTTTAGAATATTTTTTATATTCAATTTCAATTATGCGCTCTATGTTCCCCGCACATAGAGCAGCTCTACAAATGGAGAGCTGCTTAAAACCAGTCATTTGACTGAAGACTTCGAGAGAGTCCCCGCACAAAAACAGGTGCATAATACAAAGTTGTGGTTTTTTTAATAGAAACCATAATTGAGTATGACATGTTTAAATAAAGTGTTTTATTCTTTCTTAATTTCATTAAGTATTTGGGATAACTAATTAAAAAAAACAATCTTAACAATTTATCTTTTTGGTTTTTTTAGCTTTACTCCTCGAAATACAACCGACAAAACTAAACACGTCATAACAGAGTACTTTTTAATTTTATTTTAGAAAATAATCATTTTTTTGCTCCTTCTATATAATTAAAAACTACTCTGTTATAATGTGATAAGTTTTATGTAAGTTGCATTTTAAAGAGTAAAGCTATAATTAGTTAACATTTTATAAAATTATCCCAAATACTTACTGAAAATTGAATAAAATTTTACTCGATAAAACAAAAATTATACTTTTGCATAAATCTGTGCTTCGCTTACAACATATATACAGGGTGTCCCCGTGACCGTGGAGAACCTGTGAGGTGGTGATAAAGGACACTTTTTTAAGACAAATTTTAAAATAAAATTTTTGTTCAAGTCCAAACTCTTAGGGGGTACCTCCCTTGCCATTTTTTGAATTACTAATTTCAAACGGTCATAGCTCCGATATCTACAAATTAGGTTATACCCCTTATCGTCTAGAATCAACGCATTTCAAGTTATAAATTAAATTAAGAGAAAAATATTTTAAAAACTCAGGTTTTTTTTTTTTACTTTTCGTGCAAACCCCGTATCTTTTAAATGAAACGTCTTAGAAAAACATTAATGGCCCGAACCGGATAGGGAATTTAACGGCTACAACTTTAGTCAAATAAATTTTTTTGGAAAACCAACCGTTTTCACAGAAATTCTGAAAATAATGAACAAGATGTAAGTAAAAAAAATAAATTCACAAAATTGCTAAAAATCTTAATTTGTTAATTTATATTGCTTATACTATTTATATTGTTAATTCGTTTGTTTTATTAGCTTTAAGCGTAATTTCTTTTCGTGTTTTATTTAATATCAATATTATGTTATATTCAAACATCGAATATGCTGATATGCATTTTTTATGCGGCTTTAGCAAGATATTGTGCTGGAAAAATGTTCCTCAATGTGGATTCGAACCGTAGCGTATTAGATGTGAATACGCGTGCTAACCAACTGCACTACTGAGGCGATTGGTTTATGTTCCACAGATCTGCTATATGAATTACTAATTCTAGGACCGCCACACGGCTATTGCAATGAAAATGCATTGGCAGTTAAAAAAAAATACCCAAGAAGATATCCCCAAAGAATACTTTCAGATGCAAAAGTTTTTTCTAGGATACACGGGTTTGTATAAAAATAATTATTAAACTTATCGAGATGCATTAAACAATAAATTATGTAAAAATAAATCCCTGTAGATATTTAACGGAATTTGAAAGATTCCCAAATACATATAAAGACAGTATTCGACATGATGTCGTTAAAGATGAGTTACAAAACAGCCAAGCCGATTTGGATATAGTAGACAAGAACACTAATAACAGTAACAGAAATAAAAAAGTATTAAAGTATAAAAGTATTTCCATCCAGAGATGGAAAAATTAATCCATAACAGCTTGGGTATCTAGGCATCGATGCTAAATCCACCATTTAAATGTTTCATCAAAACAACTTAGAAATAAGAGATAAAAGAATAAATAAGAATAAAAGCCACATTCCAAAAATGTCCACAATACTAAACAAAAAAGATATTGA
Source organism: Lycocerus yunnanus (assembly GCA_036346125.1). Taxonomy (NCBI): domain Eukaryota; kingdom Metazoa; phylum Arthropoda; class Insecta; order Coleoptera; family Cantharidae; genus Lycocerus; species Lycocerus yunnanus. Next base: position 613,098 of record JARFIX010000086.1, read on the forward strand.
AAATTTTAAAAAAATGCTCCTAACGACATCTTCATAATTATTAATGAAGGTAAGATAGCCATTATTTTCTTCGCAGTTAAATTTTATAACAATTTTTTTTAGGCAGTAATGATTATGGGCATTGTTGGAGCTTGTAGAACAGACGAGGTTTGTAAGATGCAGCTAACAGATATTACTGATGATAATGAAAGTTTTAAGATAATAAAATTCTATCACAAAGAATGATGTACCTCGCACTTTCTCAATTGTTGAAAATCCTCACGAAAATATTGATTATCTGAAAACTTTAAAAAATATTTGGAAATTCGAATGAAAGTAATTAATAGTTCTCGTTTTTCTTACGATATCAATTCGGAATCGCGAAAGATGAAATTAAGAACGGCGCTAAAGTTTTCAGAAACTATATAAACAAGATAATATGTATATATGGGATAAATCATCAAATGCGCTTAATCTCAATACAATCTCCAAAAAACTAAGAAAAGAGAGGGTTGGAGCAATTGGATCATCTCAACCACTTGCTCCAGAAAGAAACGATGAGAAAACGACGACAACAATGCTAGGAAAAGGAAGAAATCTAATGAAAGAACGAAGAAAAATAAGAAGAAAAAGCAAAGAAGGGTAAAAAAATACAATATGGAGAATTGGTACATAGAACGTCAGAACCCTATTGAGAGCAGGAAAGATAAAAGAAATCGCAGGTGAATGGATATAGTCGCGTTGCAAGAAACAAGATGGAAGGGAGAGGGAAAAATTACCAAGGATGAATATGTGATGTTATACTCCGGAGTATAATATACTTGTAGCAAAGAAGAATAAAACGTCAATAAGAGACGTAAGAACATATAGAGGCTAACGCGGATACAGACCATTATTTGGTAGTGACCGAAATAGAACATAAAAAAAGATATATAATAGAATAAATAAAATAAATAAAAGACTAGCAACAGAAAAACTATATGACAAAAAAAAAGAGAATGCTACCAAGATATAGTAAAGAAAATAATGGAAAATAAAAGAAAAGCAATAATATGGAACAAGAATATAACAGCATTGCAGATAGTCTAAGAACGTGCAGAACAAGTGGTGGGATATAAAGAAGGAAGAAAGTATGGAGAAGGGTTCGACGATGAGTGTAAAACAGTCAGCAAGCTAAAGACGGAAGTAAGAATGCGGTGGCTAAGAGTAAACAAGGAGGAAGATTTAGAAGAGTATAAAGAGAAAAGAAAAGAAGCGTACAAGGTATATAAGAGAAAGAAAAACATGTGGCTGGAAGAAATGATAAATCAGATAGAAGCAAGAAATAAAATGAACAACAATCGACAATTCTACGAAAGGTTAAGGATGCAAAAGGTGGGACATAATATAAAGACAAGAGGAATGAGAAATAGTGAAAGAATATTGGAGGTAAATTTAGAGAAAATTAAACAAATTTGGGTGGAACACTTCCAGATATTACTAAATGTGCCGCAAAAGAACGAACATTTCCCGAAAATAGATGAAAAAGACCAATAAATAGAAGAACCATCTAAAAAAGAAATAATTGAAATAATAAATGAACTTAAAAACAGAAAACCACCGGACATCAAGGATGGTGTAAGCGCCGAGTTGATTAAGTATGGGGGAGATACCTTGTACGGAAGAATATACGAAATTATAAAACAAATATGGACAGAAGAGGTAATGCCACAAAAATTGATGGAAGGAATTATAGTAACAATAAAGAAAAAAAAAACGTGGAACTATGTGATAACTATAGAGGTATAACGCTGCTGAATACCACATACAAAGTATTGTCCACAGTGATAAACAGAAGATTAAAAGAGTACACAAGAGATATAATCGGAGATTATCAATATGGTTTTGTAGAAGGAAAGTCGACAGTAGAGCTATATACATATTAAAACAGATAATAGAACATAATATAGATTTACACTTAATGTTTATAGACTTCCGACAAGCCTTCGACAAAGTAGATAGGAACGAATTGATACAGACTTTGAAAGAACTGGGAATTTCGAACAAATTAATACGACTGACATACATGTCTCTCGAAAATACTACGGCATGTTTTAGAATACCACATAAAAAAGAAGAAATGCAAATTTTTAAAAGAAAAATATTAAGGAAAATATGGGGACCAATAAGAATAAATGATTAGGAAACGAGGCCAATGATAAATTATGAATTGATGGAAAAAAACGGAAAACGAGGACATAGTCAGATTTGTTAAAGTAATAAGATTAAGATGGCTAGGTCACGTAATGAGAAGTGATGGAAATTCAATGATAAGAAGAATAACAAATTGGGGACCAATGAAGGACCGTACCAGAGGGGAAGCCCAAAGTGAGATGGTGGGACCAAGTTATGGAGGATTTGAAAATGATGAAGATCATAAACTGGAGAGAGAAGGTGACAAACAGATTGGTATGGAGAAGAATTGTAGAGGAGGCAAAGAAAGATGGAAGAATATGAGAATGCAATGTACAAAATATTGGGACTTATCCACCCCAATAATCGGATATGTTGAATCTCCATCAGTGATAGCTAAATTCCGTCAGGAATGTAATGCTTGTATTATTATTACCTATATCAATTGGGAAAGTGCGTTAATGAGCCAGTTGGAAAACACACATTCGCGAAGATTCCAACAATTGCAAAATTTTTAAACTTGCCAGAATCTCATTTGTATATTGGGCATTGTTTCCGACGCTTCTCTGCCACTTTACTTGTCAATTCTGGAGAAGATATTTTAGGTTTAAAACGTCACGGAGGGTGGAAGTCCACTAACGTAGCCGAAGGCTATGTGGCGGAGTCGATTAAAAACAAATTAGATGTCGCCAACAAAATACTTTATGGCAAAAATGCAGATGACTTCAGGAATATTAATTCTACATCAAAAATAATAATTAAAGTCAAGAAGAAGAATTAAATAATGATGTTGAAGACCATTAATGTGATGTATTGCTTAATAGAATTACTAATTATTTCACTTTTTATTCTCCTAGGTCGAGAACGGGCACATGCCGCGAACAGGCGCATTCACCCCATTGCAATGTTTTAAAAAATGCAAAAACAGAAACCAATGTACGCCATGCGCGTCTTTGAACAAAAACAGAACGCATATCTGTCATACCTTCAAAATTCATTCTATCATGGCTATTACCTACTATGTATGTAGTAGTTTCTAGTCAGGAAATTCATATAATTTTTTTTCATTTGTGTATGTTGTCGTAGTACCAAGTATTTTCTTGGATCACGAAAACTTATTTGTTAAAATTAGCCTACAAAAGTTGCAATGACAGATGCACATTTTATGGAGCAATACGGTGCTGCAAGGTCAAATTATTGAACTTCCCCTGTAGCCTGCCCATGTCTCCCTGTTATTTATTTATAAATAAAATTATGATTTCTTTAAATATATATTTGAAAAACGATAACTAATAACTTCAGATTAATAAATTAAAATAATTATTTAATTACGCATTTCGTACACCTTGATATCTTTATAATAAATAACTTATATCAGTTTACATTATATTATATAACATACCTACACCTATTTAGTTTTTGGCCTAGCTAAAATTTTATAATGGAGCCAATTATTAAAAATTATTTAATAAATATGCTATTAAATATGTAGGTTGAGTGCAGTGAATTAATTTTTCAATAAGATTAACGTTTTTGAAGCGACTACTACTTAGAATAAGGATGCGATTTATTGTTAAAAACAATTGGTGGACCTAAATATTTAATAATATAACGTAGTCGATTATCTTAAGTTAGCTTAACATTATAATAGTTTATCACCTTCAAAAACAATAAGTACCGTACCTAATAGAAATTTACAAAATAAAAATATACAATGGCTAAACAAGTTTGATAAAAAGTCGTCTCCGGCTTTAATATGCAGACTGTAAGCGACACCACTATACTGAAATACTTAGAATATTTAAATCGTATTCTCATCTTGCTATCAGTTTTTGTAGTAGTTCTGGTTTCAACCTAGCACTTACCAACAGACTCGCAGACTCACTCGGATGGATTAGTATTCTTCAAGTCCTCTTAAGTTGATGTGCGGGCAAACTTTGAGGCCACCGACCGTAGATATTTAGTGCTTCTTCGGTTGTATTAGTGCCAAATTAAAATGTGCAATAATAGGTATTTTAACAAAAACTAGCATTTTTAACTCAAATAATACGCATGTTAAATATTTTTATTACATCTTTTCAACATTTCAATAATTAATTACGTAAATATAATAAAGACTCTTGGTGCACGTGGTTTTTGTTATTTTTTATTTGCAAAATTTTTAAATCTTAGCACAGAGATAAATTTTTTTCAATATTTAAAATTGCACAACATAAATATAATAATATGCACTATGTACGTATGTATATTAGACTTAAATGTGTATATTTCAATAAAACTTTATTATTGCAAGAATTTTACAGAAACCGTTCACAACCAATAAAACCTTTAATGTTTTAGTTACCCCCAATTTTGATTATTTTATCTAATTATAAATTAATTGCATTTTTCAATTTTAATATTTCACCAAATAATTTTTAATAATTTATAACCAAATAAAATTATAATATTTAGAAAAAGGACTTTAATCATCTTTTGCATCATGTCAAATACTTGATAAGATTAACTGCAGTGTAATCAATTATGTAACTGTTGAGAAAGACGACCACTTAGAAAATTGTTTCCCTATTACTATTTAATTGACTGAATTTAATTTGTTGTGAATATAATTTATTAAATTAAAATTTTAAAATATTAACAAGACAACTTGCTAAACAATTAAAAAACAATTTTCTCAGAAGCGTTCAGCAATGGATTATTGCTATCATCAGATGTCTAAAATTTTAATTTAATATTAATTTCACGAGTTGTATATATGTTGTATATATAAAATTTGAACAAAGTAATTTAACAATTTATACACGAAAAATAATTTATACTAACAAATAAATTTAGGACATGTTATGATATGAATTATTTAATCACTATCAGTTTAAATTTTGGCCAAGAAATGCTAACTGACCCATTGAGAAGCAAAACAAATTTTTACAAAGTATTACAGAAGGCAGAATAAAATAATCGAGGGTTAACCGCTGGTGAAGTTTTTGTACACATCTAATGAAGTACATGAAGTACTTGGGAAGGGGTGTAGAACACCTTCCAGTGCACAAATTTTGGAATGAAGAACATTGCAGAATCCCAGACCGAGTAGTTTACTTTTATCAGAAGTAAACTGAAGATCTCCGTTGCAGAGGCACTGGAGGGTGTTCCACACCCCAGACCCCCGTTTAAATAATTTATTTTTATTAAAGTGAATTAAATATTTAAGCATATCTCAAGTTTATTAAAATTAGCTATGGCCAAGTAAATGTGTTTAATTCGTAATCTGACAATTAATTATAAACTACCTAATTATAAATTCCGTACTCCTGGGAGGTAGATCTCTGCAACAGGAGAGTTCAGTTTACTTCTGATAAAAAATAAACTACTTGATCCGGGGGCTGGGGAGTGAAACACCTCTAGTGCCTCTGCAACGGGAGATCTTTAGTTTACTTCTGATAAAATAATCTACTCAATCCGGGGAGTCTGGGGGTGTCTCTTCTGTAAGAAGTATGGATAATTATGATGAAGTACGTGAAGTGTGAAGTTAATTGTACACGATTTCCTCTAGCGGTTGACCCTTGAAAATAATCAAAGGCATTTAAAAAAACAAATTTCGGAATATAGTTTTGTGGCCAAAAGGTGGTTTAAAGTATATGTATTAGGGTGAAAACATATTGAAGCTGCAAGCATAGCTGTAAGCAAAGCTAAAATAATTTATATTTTATTCAACTGTTTATTATATTATTTACAAGCCATTAAAATCATTTCGTTCTAATTTGAAAACAAAACAAGATATTGACCCTCGAGTTTAAAAGCAACACTGTGATTTCGTTATATTCGGCCGGAAATTTGGTAGATATCCAATATTCGATACAAATTTTAACAAAATGTTTGCACTTACATAGTTACGGCATAGCAAAACGCAACAATGGCGGCTCTAAACGAACAACTACTTTCCGGAAATTGAAGGGCCTAAATTGCAACATATCGGACTGAACCGTTTGGAAAATATCGAACAAGGTACTTCAACTCGAGCTTTACAAAATCCAGACAGTACATACATGGACGGTTGGAAAGAGCACTTGAAATGCTTGAACGCGAATGGAGATTTGCCAAATATAATCTTTTCCAGAGACCAGCAGTACAGCGCGAAGCATACACGAGTCGACTACGAAGCGTAACTCGTGGTTCGAACCCTGCTCGCGTTAGATACACTGCTGCGATCAAAAAGTCCAATATCGATCTGTGGACTATGGGGAAACCACCCCATGAATTATACTCCCTGGTAAATTCATCTTAGCTTCGGCCAAGTTGAATCGCCAACGTCTGGGGACCGGATATGGCACATGAAGAAGAAGAATCTTTTGGGATGAAAAAATTTTCACCGTTCACGCGTTTTCTTCTAGTCAAGTTTCGTGCTGTTGGGTTCCGTTGCTCTGTACTCGATGTTTTTCATTCAGTTTCTCTCAAGTTAAACTTCTCGCTGTTGAGCGGTCGTAACGTTCCCGACGAATTTTGTCATACCTTTTGAACATATTACCGATTTTATTACTTTTTATTTTACCAAATTTTTAATAGTTACCGTTAATTAAAGAACTCTTCTGAGTTAGATACTTCTTCTTCTTCCTCTTAAATTAGGACTAGGTCCTGTAATATCCAACAGTAACTTCGACAAAGATCCGAAGCTACTGCTGGTACTTTGAGCATATTATTTGTTTTACATCTGAAGTAGTTTGCTAGACTTGCTTCAGATGTGCCTGTTACCCTATATTATCGTTAATGATGGCAATTCATTAACATAGGAAGACCACCGGCTTTACGTGCCTTCCGAAGCACGGAAACGGTCATAGATAGAAAGAGAGTCAGAAAGAAAACTTTCCTTTGTAGACTCCTCCCGGGTTCGAACCGGGTGCCTTAGCATCAGTAGTAAATCGCTCTAGCTACTAGGCCAGTGACCGTCTCAGTCACAGTTAGATACTGATTATATGTATATCACTTGAATATTACTGATACTCTTCCAGAACTTCCAGCATACACAGCACCGGTCGACTAAGAAATAGTAGATTGCGGTTTAAATCCTAGGTCGTATCGAATACACTGTAATATCAATCTGGGAAAAACAATGGGGACCCATTCCAATAATTATAGCTTTTAGATAAATTATCTTGACTTCAACCAAAATAATCGCCTGTATACTGTATAAGCGTATGCGTATGGCACTCGAAAATGAAGAAATAATACTTATTCATGCATTTAAATAAAGTTGTCTTTAATAACAGAGGAAGATAATTGTTCAATATTTATGTATTGGTAATAATAATCGACTACGTCTAATATGTAGATTTGCTTTAGTTATGCAACATACCTCTAGGCTATTGAATATTATAAAATAGTTATACCAAGGAAAAGAATTTTTCATGTAAAAGTCAATAAACCAAATTTTGACCTTTTACGGAAGTTTTTACCGATCTGCTTGATATTATTTTCTAAACAGTCAAAAATTGGAAAAATTGAACAAAACAAAAAGTCTCTAACAGAGATTATCAATACTTGCTGAAATGGGTTTCCGACTGAAAGAAATATTCTACGGAATAAATTATCATAGGTCGACTCGATGTTTCCGCACAACGTTTTTCACAAGTTAATATTACTAATAATTATATTAGGTATCTTGTATCTGATTACAATAATGATTATACATTAACTGACATTAATAATTTAATTTTTGAGTATCCACAAATTACAGCGGATTCCAAGACAAATTAGTTTGTAATAAATCTCAATTTTGTTTTGCCATATAGCACCATCAGCTGATCTTCCGTTATCTTCTATTGTTATAATTGTCTGTAAACATTGTTAATGGGTATACTTGTACGTGATACTTGGTACCCTCCTTATCAATAATAACGTTATGTAGAACAAAGATATAACAGTTTATTGTTTTGATTTTGGCTTTTGGCACATTGGTTTCAATTTTTGTACATAATATTTTCAATTTTAGATAAATATGTAGATAATGCTAACAACGCTGACAGTGTGACGACCTTAAGTACGTCAACTGATAAGTTGGAATTTTCGTTAGTTCGTTACAATGAAATTGAAATTTAATAACTTTAATCGAATATTACTTAGAAGGGGTGGCAGTAATAAAATAATCTTTCCTACAAAACTTGCTTATTTTTTAAAGATATTTTCAACAATACCACTTTCCACCTACATGGTACTATTTAAAATTCTGGAGTTCAATTGGGAGCGCACTTTGACCGACAAATTGGTAAACCATATAATACTCCGTCAAAACGACAATGATCGCGACTTATTGCACCGCAAAGGCTCACAGCAAAGCCTCCGCGGACACCCAAACATCCAGAACAGAAGCACCTCTTATAGATAAAAATACGATCGACTTCCACCATCTGGATCCGTCGACCAACCAATATAACAAAAACGAAAACAACTCAGACCAACTTGTGCAATTCAAACTTTCCAATACACATCACGGGTTTAACAATATAACCCCCGAAAAATCGCCATTAAAATTCTTAATGGCGAAGGTAAAATAAAAATTATAAATTGGCTTGCACGAGTAGAAATTGCAATTCTAATCGCCCCACTTGGGATATGAAAAATAAAATTTTAAATACAAAATTCTACACTTTATAGTCCGTACTAGCACATACGGCAAAAATGGGAATTCCAGTTACAGAATTAACAAAATTCCGTAACATACCATGACAAATCATCATGAAACGTTTGACACTTCAAGGACGCTTCCAAATTGTAAAATTTTATTTTAAAAATCGGTGTTCAACTCGCCAAACTTATAGAGCACTACGTAAAATTTATGGTCCACATCAAACGACCATCAGAGCTCATTATTAAATTGAAGAATTGGGGATCATTTTCGCACTATTTATTCATTCTTCTTTTTCCCGTGCCTATCTGTTACCGGATGTTGGCGATCATATTGGCTATAATGCTCTGAATAGTCCTGTTGTTGTCGTTCCAAACCACGTTGTCAGGTTCTTCAGATACGAAATTCTTTTCCTTCCCGGTCCTCTTTTCCGTAGACTTTTCCTTGGAGTATCAGCTGGAGCAACCCATATCGCTGGCAGTTTTTCATGATTTGGCCTAAGTATTCAAGTTTCCTTCTTTTGACTTGATTCATTATTTCCATCTTCTTTCCCATTCGTTCAAGCACCTCTTTGTGCTTGAACAAATTTTTTAATTTTTATTCATTACATGATAAAAAAAACAACAACAAGACCTAGAAATGTTCCTATGGAAGAAAACATCGCTCTTGATTGAAAGCGCAAGTGAAGACCCAAAAATGTCAAATCTTTGTCGTTCACAACAACTTGGAGTTTGTCCGTTGACTACGTAGAAAATTCTCTGTAGATATCTTGGTTTACGTCGACACAAGATCTAATTGGATCAAGAACATAAAACCAAATTATCTTCGTTTGCGTCGTAACTTTATGGAATGGGCCTAGAAACAACTCCAAGTGGATTTCAAGAAATGAACATTAATAAACCTCCAAGATGTTGCAATTAACGTATGGTGAATAAAATACGAACTAGTATAGAATAAACAAAACATGTGCAAAAAAATTATTTTAAATTAAGTTTTATTTATTTTTATGCTTCCATGTTAAAGAACACTTACAAAAAAATTGGCTCCGTCGCGATTTGTTTTCCTAATTTTCTTTGGTAGTTCACTCATTGACCTCTGAATACCCTTTGTATTTGTGGTTTTCAGCTCCTTTTTATTTATAGAATTAAGGAATCAACATTTTAGCTCTGTATCCGTTTTCGTAAACTCTTCTTTTCAGATTAGCCCAAAAGTTTCAATAGATCGCAATTGTGGAACATTTGGGAGGTTCATTTTCTTTGGCTCAAGTTCTATTTTTTATTCTTCAAATTCTCTATTGTGGATTTCGCGTTATGTGAGGACGCCAAATCCGGTCAAAAATTATTTTTCTTTTGATAATATTTTTCGATAAAATTGCTAAGTGCTGGAACACATTTTCGTTGTAAACTTGGGCATTCATAGCTACACCACCTTTAAAAAAAACTGCTTCGCTGACACCACGTTCGCTTATGGCTAACCACAACAAAACTTTTCCTGGAAACTTTGTCTTACAAATAAATTTAGCTTTTTTGGTTTCTTTGTGACTGGAAGACTCAAAATAATGTTTTGGCTGCCATTCATTTCCTTCCACGGTAAAATATGAGTCGTCATCCTTCACGCATTTGTACTCTGATGAGCAAGAAAAGTAATTTCTGGACAGCTCGCGTAACCTGCATTTATACCCTTCTGTTGTGTTTCAGCAGTAAATGGTGCTATTTTTTCTTCTTTTCTGGACTCCCATCGATTCTAAATATTTCTTAATTGTGTTTTTGTCAAAATTATATTTCTTACCCAATTGGCGATAAAATTTACACTGCAACCTGCTGTTTCACTTTTAGTTTTAACCGAACTTTGGAGTCTTGCAAACTACATTTCCAACCTAATCCACATTTTCTTTCAATTGATTTATTATTCTTAAATAAGTTTATTGTCGTGTAGATAAATTTTTTTGAAACCCATGTCCTTAAAATGCCTAAAAATTCTTTTTAATTTTGTTTGAATTTTCTTCACAAAATTTACAAATTAATTTGTGGCGGTTTAGCACGTTTAGTGTCATTTTCATAACTAATTTTAACTGACCAGAGCAATCTTAGTTTTGTTTTTATAAATAGACAGTACAGTTAACTTTGCCGTGTTTTTGTTTTTGTAAGAGTATTGTGTCGTTTTTAATAACAGTGTTGTACGCGTTCGTATTTCATTCACCATACGTTATACGTTTTACATTATTTTCTTTGGGCTATGTCAAATTAATTATTGGTCTATGCCGATAAACACTTCAAGCATAAACACTTCAACACAACATAACTTGTGTCATTAATGAAATAACGCCCAAATTGGACCGATCGAATGTGCTAATACCAGCAGTATAGCGTAAAGCATACACCGAACGACTAGAAAGCGGTAGACCGCGGTTCGTATCCTAGCCGCGTCGAATACGCTGCTGTGATCAAAGGTCCAATATCGATCTATTGACTATGGGGAAGGCAACGGAAACCACCCCATTAATAATATTCCTAGTAACATCAGCTTGGCTTCTGCTAAGTTGATCGCCAACGCACTGTGTAAGTGTATGGCACTCGAAAGAAGAAGAAGAATGTGCTATGTAACAGCTAGCCGGGATGCACATTTGCTAGACATTATTTTTTTATCATACCTGCATTATAATCCTTCTATTAACTAGAAAGTGTGTAAAATTTCAAGATTAAATAACGCCGTGTTGTAAAGGTTGCTAGCTTTAACCACTCCAGCAATGAGCTTTGAAACTTTCATTTTTTTACTGTAGACTCCTCAAGATAACCTGAAGCAACTGCGGAGGATTTCCAACCTACTTGACGTTTGAGCTCATCCACATTCATTTCACCATTAGCCATAACTGTTGCAGAAGTTCGCTTGAATGCGTGACTGGTATATTTTCATTGCTGTATTTAAAAAACGTATAAAGACGGTCGCGGCCTAGCGCTTAAGAGCGTCAACTGCTAAACCGAGATCCCCGGTTCAAATCCGGATGGAGTGAGAATTTTCTGATCGTCTTCCCTCGGCAGGCAATGGCAAACCACCGAGATAGAATGCTAAGAAAACTCTAAAAATAGAGTCATCAAACTTTCTTAGGGTAAACGGACTGAGAAGGAAGGATTTCAAAACACCTTCTCTGTAGTGACATCTTTTGGCTTGACGCTTAAGTGCGTCAACTACTAATCCCCGTGCCACGGTTTGAATCTGAGCCGGGGTAAGAAATTTATTCCGATCGTCTTCCACGGGGAACATGTTCGGCAAGCGAGGCGTATGTAACTGCCAAAACTTCTCAGGAGAACCAAACCAATCCTTTACAGAGAGATTTGGGGAAACTGAGAGAGGCTTATGTCCAGGAGTGGACGAATGCAGGCTGTGAAAGAGAGAAAAGACTGCACAGTTAGTGATCAGCTGACAATGATAAGTTCGCCATTTGTTTGAAAATGCTGTTTATACGGCCGCACTGTGGTTATGGTCGCTGTTCCTATCCGGCTGCATACTGCTTCTAAAAATTGTGGTCATACGAATGACATTCGCAAAGAAATTGCGAATTTATTATGGTAAGCTGGTATGTCTGCCATTAGTTTGCAAAAAAGTAACTCTGTATGACCACGCTGAGTTTATAAAGTCACCGCATCCATAAGGCTTATTATGCAACACCATCTCTCAGAGCAATGGTGCAAAGCTGCTCAACTTGGCCGATAATAATTTACTGTCTCGTGTTCGATTTCTTCACTTATAGTTAAATTTACGAAATACTCGATCAGATGTGTTATCAGACTTTTAATTTCAAAATTTTAACTTTTATTAATAATAATAGGGTGATTCTCCAAAAATATAGATGCTGTTGGTACGATATTCTATTAACATTATAAAATATTATAATCTAACCAATGGCTTTCGTTCGTTCTCTATAATTTTTTGAGAATTCCCATAAATCTCGGAACATTTTCCAAGCCAAAATTTGCAAAAAATAGGGTTAGTAGCGTAGTTTAAATTAATGAGGCAAGTTTGGTCATTGTTTTAAATATTGAGGATTTGAGTAGTTCAAACTGACTAATGAAAATCAACAGTTATATATTTTTTTTTTAAATTAAAGTTTAAAGGCACTTTAATTTTAAAGGTGGGACTAGACGCCCCCATTGCTATCGAGTCAATTATTCGATGGTAAATTTGTTGCTTCTTTTAATTAAATTGTTTATTACTATATTTGCAATAATTTTATTATTCTAGGTACTTAAATAAATAACAATTTTTACTGACAGCAGGTTTCTTTTTCAGATAAATTCAAACGTGTAATACCTTCTAATTATTATTGTAATATACTTGGCGTATAACGTAAATCATTTAATTCAAGGTTCATACTTAAATCTACTTAAATTAACATTTCTACGTACGCCAGTATTTACAGTGTAATTATTGTGAGTAAAAGATACCATGGCCGAGGTAATTTTATTACACATAAGATTCGAACACTGAATTTTTAAAAATGAGAATGAACCGTTACTTGAAAAGAGTGATAAAAGCAAGAAATGGCAAGAAGAAAAAGAATTTTAAATCTCATTATTGGTGTTGTAGTAGGACTTTTTATATCTTTCTTCATAAACTCGGCCTCCAGGTTAGATACGTGCAAAAATCAATTGAAGACTGAAACAATCGCTTCCAAATTTAGTGCTAAACGTGATAATAATAATACCAATTTATTATTTGTTGGTGTAATGACAGCTGCAAAATACATCGATGATCGGGCGAAAACTGTGTACGATACATGGGGTAGAGAAGTTCCGGGAAAAATATTATTCTTTAGTTCCGAATTTTCTTATAGTGATTATTTACCACTTGTTGCTTTACCGGGAATTGACGATAGTTATCCCCCTCAAAGAAAATCTTTCAAAATGCTTAAATATATGCACGATAATTACATAAACGACTATGAATGGTTCCTTAGAGCAGATGATGATTGTTTCATTAGAATGGACCGTTTGGAAACATTACTAAGATCAGTGGACAGTCGCAAGCCATGGTTTATTGGACAAACAGGAAAAGGTAACAACAATGAATTTGGTTTATTGTCTTTAGAGGAAAACGAAAATTTTTGCATGGGAGGTCCTGGCATCATTCTAAGCAAGGAAACGTTGAAACGAATAGCTCCTTATATCGAATTATGTATCGAAAATCTCTATACAACTCATGAAGATGTGGAACTTGGCAGATGTGTACGAAAATTTGCTGGAATACCTTGCACATGGTCTTATGAGGCAAGTATTTATATTATTATTATCCATTTATTTTTTTGTATTTGAATCGCTTCGTGCAAAAAGGGATGTACGTTCATCCGCGGGCGTATCGAGGATAGTGATGGATTATGGGTTTATGGGGGTATTTTTAACGTTTTAAACTAAAAGCAACGTTCTACAGATAATTTCTAGGCCTGTACTATGTGTCACATGCTCGTTTTCACCAACCGATTCCTAACGTTAAGAATTCCCTAACTTTGACATAAGAAACTTTTATGTCAAATTTGGTTTTCACCAAGCGCTAAGAATTCCTTAAGGTGTTAAGAAATTTCTAACCTAAAGCGATTTTAATCGTATTTGCCACCTTAAGAGAAGAAATGTCAAAAAAATTGCAAGTTTTATTTTTTTATATTTCTTACAAACCCTGTATCTTTTAAACTAAACTACTTACAAAAAACTGACGGCCTAATTCGAGTAGAAAATTTAACGGGCTATATCTTTAGTATACTAAAATTTTTTGGACAACCAACCCATTTCACAAAAAATCCTAAAATAATCAACAAGGACGGTACAAAAAATTTAATAGTCATACAGGGTGATTCCGTGCCTACGGTAAATCTTTAAAGCTGTGATAAAGAACACTTCACTAAGACAAATTTTCAAATAAAATTTTTGTCCAACTCCAAACCCTTGGGGGGTACCCCTTTTTAAAGGAATATTTTGAAGTTTTGTCTTCAAACGGCTATAGCACCGTAACCATTAATATTATAGTATTAATAGATTAGTAATTTTTGAAAGATCATTTATTTATCTACAAACTAGTTTCTAATTCTTATCCTCTAGAATTAACGGATTTCGAGTTATGAATTAAATTAGGAGATGAAGTGTTAAAAAATTAGAAGTTTTATTTTTTCGTTTTTCTTGCAAATCCTGTATCTTTTAAACGAACTATTTACAAAAAAAACTAATAGCCCAATTTGGATAGCAAATTTAACGAGCTATAATTTTAATCTAGTAACATTTTTTGGAAAATCAACTCATTTTAAAAAAATTTCAAAATAATGAACAAGGTCAAAAAATTGCTTTAAAGAGGGGTACCTAGCAAGGATTTGAACTAGGACAAAAATTTTATTTAAAAATATATCTTAGAAAAGTGTCTTCTATCACAACTGTAAAGTTTTACCATGTACACGGAGACACCCTGTATGATTATTATAGTTTTTGTGTCGACCTTATTCATTATTTTGGAATTTTCTGTGAAATGGATTGGTTTTCCAAAAATTATTAGTAGACTAAAGTTATAGCTCATTAAATTTGCTACTCGAATTGGGCCGTTAGTTTTTTTATAAAAAGTTTAGTTTAAAATATACAGGATTTGCAACAAAAACCAAAAATAAAACTTGGAATTTTTTCGACATTTCTTCTCTTAATTTAATTCATAACTCAAAATTCGTTCATCCTAGACAATAGAAGGTTATAAACTAATTTGTAGATAACTAATTGTCTTTAAAAAATTACTAATTCATTAATACCATAAAATTAACAGTTATGCAGATATGGCCGTTTGAAGGCACAAATTTAAAAAATTGCTTTAAAGAGGGCTACCCCCCAAGGGTTTGGACTTGGACAAAAATTTTATTTAAAAATTTGTCTTAGAAAAGTGTCCTTTATCAACACCTCAAAGGTTCTCCACGGTCACGGGGACACCCTGTATATACATATAAGTAACAGAAAGTGTCACTTTTATCAATAGCAGTACGTAGGGCTCATTTACAAGGGCTAGGCGATTTAAAAAAATTTACAATCGATTTACTGAAACAATCCAAGTTTTTCGATTTTATCGGTTAATCAAATAATAGATTAATCAAACATCGATTAATTGAATAATTTAAAGATCGAGTAATTGATTAATCAAATAAGCACCTGATTACATAATCAAGCATTTGAAGTAAATAGTCGGGGGTTTGCCTATTCAAACGGTGATTTTAAATATTTCAGATTACTAAATAGAAAATATTCACTGAATTCCGAATATTGAACAATTAATTTTTAAACAAAAAACAACAAGAATACCTTGAATTAAACAAAATTAATCGGTTAATCAAATAATAGATTAATCAAACATCGATTAATTGAATAGTTTAAAGATCGAGTAATTGATTAATCAAATAAGCACCTGATTACATAATCAAGCATTTGAAGTAAATAGTCGGGGGTTTGCTTATTCAAACGGTGATTTTAAATATTTCAGATTACTAAATAGAAAATATTCACTGAATTCCGAATATTGAACAATTAATTTGTAAACAAAAAACAACAAGAATACCTTGAATTAAACAAAATTAATACTATATAAAAAGGTTTTAAAATTTTTAAATTAGTAAATTTTTCCATTTACATATTTTTTAGTCTAACACATTATTGTACAATCATTTCCATGTCATAAATAACTTACGAACATCACAACACCCAACAACAACGAAACAAAACTATAAGGACAACAAGAAGAGTTGCGTATTAGCCCTTAGGAACTAATTATTATTACTAATAGAGTCGCATGCTATCTATGGGCTAGGACTCATGATTATTGCATCAAACAAGTTTTTGTAACAACTGAGGCCGGTGTTTTCTACTTTAATGCCGCTAGTCGCCTGCGACAAAGTAAAACAATTATTTCACAAAAAAAGCGAATCATTAATTTTGTCAGTTTTAAGTTTGAAGAAAAATTGTATTTTAACAAAAATTCTCAAGTTTTAAAATCTAACTTCTTTCTTTACAAAAATATTGTATTGTTTTATTTCTTTATAAGTTAGTGTAAAGGAATGAAAAACGAAAAATAATGTAAATTAAGTTTGTGGTAGAGCATTCGCGCTTGAAATGGACAATGTTGTGTAATAAACAATTAGCAATTAAGCGATAAATTAAAGTTTTATTAGGATCTCAGTTTGCTAGAAATGTAGGAATTATTGGATGTCTAACCCAAAAAAAAAACAATTTTGTTAAGAAAACAATACGTACGGTTGTGGTAAATTAAAATCCATTTCACGGGATTATAGTATGTGTGAGGTCATTGTCTACATTTTGCAAGAAATATTAATTTGTATTTACATATTATTGTGGTTTTAATTGTAAAACCAGTAAACGTATAAAATTAATTTTAATTTTCCATAACCATATCTTCATTTCTTTATTCCAATAACATTCTTGGTAACTTCGTGACACGTACCTGCAACTGTAGGAGAATAAGTATAAAATTACTCAAAAAATACCAGGTTTGCTTTTTAAAATTAACCAAAAAACCACTATAAAAGTCGTCAAGATGGCGACTTGAGTCGGAACAGGCCAACAGGCCTAATCCATGAAGTAGATGATGATGATGACCACTATAAAATATTGTAAATTAATATTGAAGATTGGAAGTAAAATAGTTGCCTCCTATTGTTTTATTTACTGTGAGATACAGATAAAAAAATCCTAAACTAAAATTACTTAATAAATTGGCCATACTTAAACATACTAAAAGTCTTCGTGTCTAGACTCTGAGCTTCCTAATACCGATTTCCGTCTCAAAACATAATAGAACTCCGAACGAAAAGTTCAACTGTGTTACAATAAAATATTTATCGAGATATTTCTAAATACTTTGCGAGCTACATCATTCTTGTTATGCAACTCATCTAAAAGGTAAAGAGCCTTATAGTCACTTTGTAACGCCAACGGCACGCAGCTAACATTACATGAATAGTTTTGTTTTAAAAATCCCAAAAGCAAAGAAACGACGACATAAATAATTTACACTAACAGCAAATTTTGACAAGTTTAATAATTAATTTAGTTTGGAACTACAAATTTAAAAAAATATGTTATAAAAAAACAAACTGTAGGAAATGCAATTTCCAATTTTAGGCTTACCCGTACTTCCTTGACCTGGACGGTTGATGGCTACTGATACCTCTCGAAAAGCGGGCCCAGCTCTTCTGAAGATCATCAGAAATCCAATATCCTAATACTAAAACTGAGGTTGTTGTGCCATGCCCAAAATATACAGGATGTCCCCGTGACCGTGGAGAACCTTTGAGGTGGTGATAAAGGACACTTTCTAATTGTAAGACAAATTCTTAAATCAACTTTTTGTCCAAGTCCTTGGGGGTACCTCCCTTTAAAGCAATTTTTTGAATTTCTGATTTCAAACGGCCATAGCCCCGATATTATTGATTTTTTAGACTTACTGGATTAGAAGTTTTTTTAAAGATCACTCGCTTATCTACAAATTAGGTTATAACCCCTTATTGTCTAGATCAACGGATTTCGAATTATAAATGAACTTAAGGGAAAAAATGTTAAAAAAATTCAGATTTTATTTTTTTACTTTTATTGCGATCTCCGTATCTTTTAAACGAAACGTCTTAATAAAAAAGTAATGGCCCATACCGGATAGATAATTTAACGGGCTACAACTTTTGTGGAATAATTTTTTTTTGAGAAACCAACCGTTTTTACAGAAATTCTGAAAATAATGAAAAAGGTGTAGGTAAAACAAATAAATTAACATAATTCATTTTAATAAATTTTCAAAATGGTCTCTTTCATTTTCAGCACAGAGGCGTGCTTTTTTTAAAAGGTGTTGCACGGTCTTATTTATAATGGCGCTTTTTTAGTTAAGTTCTGTCACACCTATCTGTATTCTTTCCATTAATTTCTTTCTGGTCTCGGACTTTTTTCTAGCGCTGTAAACTATAGCTTTAAAGGCACCTCATAAAAAATAATCGAGAGGTGTTAAATCGGGTAATCGTGCCGGCCAATTGATAAATCCTCCTCTTCCTATCCATTTTTCTGGATACGCATTATTTAAAAAAATTTGTACTTGGCGTTCAAAATGTACCGGCGCACCATCATGCTGAAACCACATTTCTTGTCTTGATGCCAGTGGAATATCGTCTAGTAATAATGGAAGATTTTCTTCTAAAAAGTTTAGATATCCGGCAGATGTAAGCCTTATGTTTTGTAGAAAAAAATAAGAACCTATAATTTAGCTTCCCAGTATTCCACACCAGCAGTTCACATTAAACGTTGCTGATGTCCTGTTTCAAGTTTTTCTACTGCCCATTGATAAACTAATGCGCTTTATAACAATGTCACTCAAACATCAAACGCTACTATACATTTTGACATTAAAGCAAATGCTATAAATCAAATTGAGATTTTTAGCAATTTTGTGAATTTATTTTTGTTTTACCTACATCTTGTTCATTATTTTCAGAATTTCTGTGAAACCGTTGGTTTCCAACAAAAATTTATTTGACTAAAGTTGAGGCCGTTAAATTCCCTATCCGTTGGACTATTAGTTTTTTTCTAAGACGTTTTGTTTAAGAGTTACGGGGTTTGCAAGAAAAGCAGAAAAAATAAAACCTGAGTTTTTTTAACATTTTTTTTTAATTTAATTTATAACTCGAAATTCGTTGATTCTAAACGATAAGGGATCCATTAAGTATAAAAATCAATAATATCGAAGCTATTGCCGTTTGAAATCAGAAATTCAAAAAATTGCTTTAAAGGGAGGTACCCCCAAGGGTTTGGACTTTTAAAGAGTGTCCTTTATCACCACCTCAAAGGTTCTTCACGATCACCGGGACACCCTGTATATAAACAATAAAACATAAATAAGCTTTATCAGTTCGTGTTGTGTGGGAATCGGCAGTGAAATTTTGGAATAAAACATCAATACTATTTTGACAATTTATTTATTTATTACTTTATTGTTGTCAGATTTCTATCTTTTAACTGAATATCATTGTAGATTCCATTCAAACATCATGGTAATAGTAGTTTACAAGAAACACAAAAATGTGGCAGATGCATTTAATTATTTACACTTATTCTTTGTTTATTGCTTTTCTTCGCGATACGAAACATGCTGTACCTTGGTAGTTACACCAATAGTTACGATTCAGGTACTATCCCAACAATTATCAGCTCACATCTAACTGATGAGAATCTGAAATTTGAAATATAAATGATTGTCGAAATCATCGACTTAAAAATGTCGTTAAAAAAAGTAAGTGGAAAAACAGTTCACTAATTTAAATGAAATTTTATTAATAATTTACTTATCTTGAAATCATGAAATTTATTTTATATATATATTTTACAAGTTAATAATATCAATTACATTTCGTTTATTGTAGTTTAAAAATGTATTGGGGCCAATAAAAAGAAAAACAAATTTCCTGGGTAATTTTCAAGTATACAAGAAAACACAAAATCAGTAAATTCTGGAAAACTAAAAATACATTTACACGTTTTTGCATAGATTAGCTACTACTTGAGCTGTTTAATTGATAGGTTTCATTTATTTGAAAGAATATAAATTTTTCCATTTCTTTAGTCGCACAGAATTTTTAAAAAATTAAAAATTATGAAAAAACAAATTATTCCTTCCTATAATTAAGTAAGATCAATTAAATATCTCAAATAGGAACTATTTTATGATTCTTGTACTTTAACATAGTTCATTATGTTATAACATAAAAAGTGCAATATAACCGAACGTTGTTAACAATAAAATAGCATGTCTTGCAAACCAAATGAAACCGATTTACCCAGAGGCGTGTGGGTAGTTTGCAAGGCCTGACGCTAATAAAATTTTAAATTAATTTCTTCTTTTACGCAAAACGGCTGGATATTGATAAGTTTTACAGACCATCCGACTGTAACTGTCTGTAACATATTTTAAATTTGGATTGTCAGTAGATCAAAAAGTGAGACATTTAAATTTCCATAATTATTACGTAATGCTAATTATGTATTTTTTCCACTACATCAATACAACGTACTCGTACATCCATAAATGACACCATATGGCTATAGGATGTCTAAAACATTTGTCTTCTGTAAGGAATTTAATTCAATTTATTATAAATTAACAAAAATTTTCGCACTTACATTTTCTAAATTTTTGGATTCGGTTAAATTTGAGTCTATTTAATGCCATAAATATTTCGAATTTATTATTCTCATGAGATAGACCCGAGCTGTTAATTGAATTTTTAAGTTTATAATTTTGGAAGAAAATTTAAACAAAAATATGTTTTTAAATTTATATTATATACACTTGTTTGCACGAAAAATGAAGCTGACGTCAGTACCATCTGAATTAAGTGCCGACAACTGGTTACTTCAATTAATTATTAGTATTTTAGTGCAACAAAGACAGCTTTAAAGGAATGTGTCTTAAGCGTCTGATTTTAGAAATCTTATACGTCAAAATTATATGATAATCAACATATTCGATAGAAAAAAATAGCTACAATAGTTCTTAGCTTGCATAATAATTATTATAAAAGTAGGATAAAATTGACTTGCGTGGTACTTGTTTGATTTTTGGCATGGTTTGTTGATTTTGCTGTATTTGTAGGGTTTTGTTTTACTTCTAAATTTTTACATTTTATAACATTTAATGTAATTTATACGTGATTAATAAATAAAATAGTAATATTATAGAAAATTATTTTATGATTGATTAATTGGATATTGACAGCCATTTTAATTTTCCGTTTTATAATTATGATTTAAATTTATTATAACAAACACTTATTTGACTCATAATTCTTGAATTATTTCATATACTTAGTGAAAATGACGTCAGCTTCTTCTTTCATGATGACAACTATATGCACAATTACAATACTTTTCATATAGATGTAAAGTAATAAAATAAACTTAAAAATATAAGATAGTACAATCTTTAGTGTAATAGTTTCATTAGACTTTTTATAATAAAATGCTAAAAATTTATTCATTTTTAATTCCTTCATGAAAACATAAGATATCAAAAACCAATCAAATAATATATAGTATAAATAACTTGATTCAAATTTTTTAAATTACTCATTTAAATATTAACATACTACAATAATCTGTATCAAAACAGACTATTTTAAAACCCTAAATAATTTAAAAAAATTGCATAATATCTCTACAACCAATAAGTAAACTACTGGATAAGGAATTATTAGCAATCAATACTTATTATTTTTCTATAATTATTTACATAAAATTTATTATGTAATTCGATATTTGTCGTATATAAAGAGAAAAACGAGGTACATTGCGGTAATAAATTTATTTCAAAAATTATACAGAAAATAAATCAGGTAGATATTACTCAAAACAAGTTTTTACTTTATTGTATATATACATGGGTATATTTGAAAAAAATCGGAACTAGAATACAATAATAAGAATACTATGCGTTTTTATTGATTTCGATTATTATTTGCATTATATAAAGTGGTTGTTTTGATCTCAAAAATTAAACAGACACAAACTTCAAACAAAAAGTTGCAAATCATTTTCATCCAGTGCGTAGTTGTCTTCTTTCGAATGAGAGTTCCCTCTCTCGCTGATGAGCCCTTTCTACGGCCATTTGTCACTTGTCATTTCTACTACAACAAAAAAATGTGTAAAGGAAATTCGAGTAATTTTATTTATTGATTTACAATGCACTAAATGATTAAACTCATAAATATATAATGTAATGGGAGTGGTTAAGTTGTCATTTTCATTTAAATATTGCGTCAAGTTTGTGGATGCCCAAATTCGAATTTTTATTTTATTACTTAAAATTAGTAAATTAATTTATTTTTCCCTGTTTACATAAAGAGATGTTTCAAAATTAACTTCTTTTTTTTTTAATTTTTATACAATTCTACCTACAAGTAAATGTAATAGCCCAGGGGTCTACTAGGGGGTCGATGTCTTCCTCGAGGTAGCACTACCACCACCTGATTTTTTTTGTCCTTCACGAGAATAAGGAAACTCGCAGGTAGATGTATCTAGAGCGGCCGTGACTCGAAAGCGCAAGATAAAAACCTTTCTCTCAACTTTCCTATCTTTCTTTTATCAGGGGTTGGTTAAGAAATTAACGATTTTTAATAAAATTAAATGCGAACTAACCATGATTATGTATTAACGTAAAAATTATTACACGGGTTACTCGACACAAAGTAGATAGGAATTTAATTATACAGGGTGTCCCCGTGACCGTAGAGAACCTTGGAGGTGGTGATAAAGGACACTCTTCTACGACAAATTTTTAAATAAAATTTTTGTCCAAGTCTAAACCATTGAGGGTACCTCTCTTTAAAGCAATTTTTTGAATCTCTGATTTCACACAGTCATAACTCCGATATTATTGATTTTTTATACTTAATGGATTCGAAAACTAATAGGAATTTTTAAACCAAACTTAAGATTCCGCATACTTATATTGAGATTTAAAACTTATAAAGTTTTAGTCAAAATTGGTTTATAAAAACTATTGTTTTTTTTTAATTTTATTATTTAATATTAGTCTTTATTTAATATTTTAAAAACTAATAAAAGTTTCAAAACCAAATTTGATATTTCGTATCTTTATGGTAGGAATTAGAGCTGATTAAATTTTGGTTGAAATTGGTTAATAGAAACAATTTTTTTAACCTATTTATGTAATATTAGTTTTTATTAAATATTTCAAATACTAACACGAATTTCAAAATTAATTTGGTATTTTGTATCTTTAGAGCCGATTAGATTTCGAGTCAAATTGGTTGATGGAAAATATTTTTTTATTATTAAAAATTATTTTTTTTTAATATTAAATAAAAGTATGATAGTCATGGGCATGGCCACATCCGATTTTTTATATTATTAATTTATAAATAGGTGCTATAATTGACAAAATATTTAATTACATATAGCTTTACAGATGCAAGTGATACTTTACCATAATCAAAGCGGTGAAGCGGCTTTCAGTGGTAATTTAAAACAAAAAGAAGTTCATCGAGCTATCACCATGCACCCCGTCAAACATCCCGAATATATGAGTCGGTTATATAACTATGTAACTGTAAGTATTTCTTAATCATTTTATTTCTAGTATAATTTATTATATAAGAATATGTATCAGTGTGCTTTTCTATTACAAATAAGATTGTCCGCAAAATTTTCTAATTAAAATTTAGTCTCACTCATGATTGGTCAATCACAAAATTTACCGCGTGACAAACTAGACATATACCTACAATAACCTAAAATTTGTGCAATCGAATTAAATAAAATGTAATGAAAACATTATAACAGAGTAACCTCGACCCATCATTGTGCATTCGTTTACTAAAAGTTATAAAAAGTAATGTAAAATTCTGATTCTGAATAGAAGTCAGTAATTAAATGTCACAAAATAATTTTGGCGCTCAAAGATTTAAATTTGTCCGTGATTGTTTGTGTAAACTTGGTCTTCTAGCACAGTGGCAACATCCTATTATTTTTGAGCATTATTAATTTACATAAATGATGTTAGCATTACTTCAAAAATTTCAACTTATCTTTTTATTAATATTTTATTAAATTATAAATTTTTGTTAGTATAATATGTGATTTTATTACCATTGTGAATAAATTTCAAGATGATTGCAGAATTCATCTCGTAATTTTGAAATCTATGAAATCTTATGGAAAATGTGATTCGATTTGAATCGATTCGAATTGCGTAGAACTTTTACAGAACGTATAGCCGACGTAAATCGAGACCCAATTATATTTGCATATGGGGCATTCTGAGTCAAATGACATGGTCATCTGACGGACCCCTTTAAATATGTTTAAGAATTTTTTATGCTTCTTTTGGGCTAATATGAAGCCTGAATTTTTTGAAATTTTTATCACTTTTTTTAACCAATAAAATTGAAGTTTTAAATTTATTTTTAGAAAACATCAATTCCGGCCCGGTTTTAATTGATAAAGTTGTGTGTGAAATGAGGAACTCAAACTACGTATATTCGTCCAAAAACAGAGTAAACTAGATAGTAAAACAGAGATTATCTTCCATTTTGTTTAATTTAAAAATTCGTACCACCACATAATTTTTCTCCGGAATTTTACTATAAAAATAAGTGTCTCATTTACTTTTCTGCTAATTAATCAAAATACTATGGAAACATTTATAGATTCACCTATAGTATTTGATGTGATATATTGCTACATGCATTTTTATTCCAAGTAAGAGGTGCAGCTTCGGCTGATGTATTATGCTACTGTTTTTGGAAATGTTGTGTAAAGGATTTATATTTGATTTTTAAATTTTATATATTTAAAAAAATTTAATTTCTTACTTATTGCATAAAGTACTATTACTATATTATTTCAATGAATTTAAAAGATTAATAGTAAAATTTAAACAAGAATTCAGAAAATGAATAATTCAATATTTGCTATCGCATGTTTCGTTTACAGTTTGCGTAAATTTGTATAATAATTAAATATTGATTTACGCAAAAGCTTTTATTTTATTAACCTTTTTAATATTTAGATAAACTTTATTTTTTTTTACCGGAAATGCAATATATTTTTATAAAATTCTACCCTTACTGATTTCGCTAGTGTACGTTCTAGTCTGATATATTAGCTGAAAGGTCCTATTTTCAATGCGTAGGAGTTACAGTGGACTACAGCCCTATGTTTTTAAAAATCTTGAAAGGTTCAAGTGTTCGAACACGACTTTCATAATTGGAAAATTGGAAATAATATTAAGTTCAAAATCCGTTTCACTAATCCGAAAATATTAAATGTTAAAAGTTTGAAGGCCAACATATAAAGTTGACCGCCCTGATTAAATTTTGAATAACATTAAAAACTGATTATAGATTAGAGGGTAATAAAATATTACTGCAATGCAAATCTTCAAACATTCGCTAAAAATTTATTTTATACTTCCACATAATTATACCGATACCCAAGTTAAAAAATTAAAATACCATTATCGTAAATCAAATTTCTATTTTATTCTCAGTTTGCCAACAACAATATACATAGGAGTCAAATACTACTTATACCTAGTATACCCACCTACCTACCTACTATAAGATAAAACAAAAATCATTGATCGTTGAACTTTGGTTGATTTGTTTTCAGCAATGTAATGATAATAATTATATGGTTACGTAAAATTTAACCTTGAATATTAAACATTTTTATTTTCGAAAGATGCAATTATCAAATTTTGATTTATTCTATTATTACAATTTTATTTAAATGCACAATTCGTTATATTATGGTAACTTTTTGAAATTCCAAACATATTTTAACTAATAATGCCCACATACGTTGCCATTGATGTGGGAGTGAATTTGGTATCCGTAAACCTTAAAAATTGAAAATAAAGAATTCTATAAAAGGCTCTCAATTTCTAGACAGAAAAAACAATAGAAAATCACGTTATGAATTCATAATACTGACTCGAGATTAAAATTTTAAATTCTAATTTTTGGTAAAATGCAAAAAAAACAAAATCAACGCACCGTTAAGTTAGCGCTCTGGGCGGTCGTCAGTTCACCCATAATATGGTATGCTACTAGTAGATTATTCAAAATTAAAGTGATTTGTGGGGAGCCGTTGGAGTAGAATAATAAATTCGTGACTTTATTTTTACAAAATAATATAAGAATATTGGTAAAATTAATAAGGGCATGGGCATGTTTCGGATTAATTAAGACATTTTGGTAGCTTTAGCAGTAAATTAATAAAATACAATCTAAGAAGTGAAAATTAATAAAACAAAATAATATTATGATTTTCCGTTGTGTTCTTTTTATCAAAAATTTTAATTAATTATAAAATTAAAACTTAAATTTGTTATTTAAGAAATAATTCGTTCAAATTGTAATCTGCAACGTACATTTATTATATTATTTTTTATTTATTAAATAATAAAATTTGTAGTGATAGGTAACAATAAACACATTAGAATGTTTATTATTAAAAATTATGGTTGCGTTATCATACCGAAGAAGTGGGATTTCAATCTGGTCCACAATTTTATACATGGCATTGATCTCCTCAGACCCAGACCAAGTAAAAAAATAGAAATTAATAATCTTACCATTTTTCCAACCGACTCGTAGTATTGCGTGTTTAGGGATAGTCGGCGGCTAGGGTTGATTAATTTTTCAGTTTTTTTTGTTCAACTGCATTGTAGTTTTTATTTAATTTTAGGGTCTGAAAATTAGAAGAAAAGAACAAGAATCGCTTAATTTACATAGAGACATATTTTTATCGTTGACAAATTTAGGACTTACGAGTAATCAGATGCCAAATTTAGACCTTGTTGAAGATGTACCTTTATATCCCGAACCTCCAGGGTCAAAAAATTATCTGGGTAATCCTAAAATATTAGGTAAGTTGTAATTAGTAAATAGTTTATAAAATAATACAGTAATACCTCACATAATTCGGCTAATTGGTTTCCGGACTCTTTGAAACCGAACTCGATTATATTCGCATAAAAAAAGCCCTAATAGTGAATATAAACTACTATAGACAGGCCAAGCATCAGTTTTTGTTTTGCAATTATTGTCATTAAAAATGTAATAAATTTTAATTTCATATTAACAAAAGACTGATCGTTCATAGGTGGGGCAATTTCGATGATTTATGGGAAAATTAAATTTTCCGGGCTGAATTTTTTTTATATAACATCTTTTAAAAAATGGGATAAAACTAAACTAATAAACACCATATATTATATTGTATGTATATCATTGAAAGATAATAAAAAATTATTTAAATATACCATATTCAACTAGGATTTCTATTTAAAAAAAAAATTCAAAAACTAACAAAGATATTCAAAATCCTCTCAGCCATTTTATTATCTTTAAAAAAGTATCTAAGAAACGTATTAACATTTTTATTTTACCTTCAAAAACAACCGAAATATTTATCGAAAATTTAAAAAATTGAATTTTTGCTTATAGCTCGAAAACAGAAAAAAGATAGCGAATTTCTGTTTTTGTCATTGAGCAGTTTTTCTCAAAAAAGAGATCGGGGGTGCACCATTCATTTTTCCATATCTCTTATACATATGTGGTTATCTAGTTCCCCAAAAGAACCATCAAAATTGTCCCACCCTGTACATAATACATCCTCTAAATACCTCTCTTAATTTCTTAAACATTTTGTACATATCCGTTTCTATTAATTAACTCATTAATTTGATTTATAGGAACTTCGCTTAATTTAAATCGCTTTCGAGCTGAAAGATTGGAAAACGTGTTAGACTGGGAGTTGATATCGAAATCTATTTATTCCTACAAAGACTTAAATCCAAGAAAAAGACTGGGTACGTCTTTTAAAGAAGGTTTAACTGATGTAATTCGTGAGGTTGATGATACTAATACTTACTTCTGTTTATTTTTATACGACGACAATGTTTTTAGGTAATGGAATCTATAAATTCGTATTCTAAACAAAGGGGAAGAATAATAGATTTCAATGAAGTATTGTACGGTTATTGGCGACTTGATCCAATACATGGAGTTGATTTAATTTTAGACATGTCAATGACATATAAAAAATATAGAGGCCATAAAATGACTGTTCCAGTTCGACGCCATGCATATGTGCAACAAACATTTACAGGTACGTAATTGGAAATATTAAATAAAATTTATTTGTTCATGGTATTTTTAAAATGTTTCGACAAACTTTGAGGTACATATATCCAGTGTCGGCTCCATACTTGCGGATAATGGAATTGCTCAATAAGAGCCAGTAATCAATAAGAAATTCTATTTTTTTAATTAATCGATTTTTAAAGTTCATCTTCGCCTTAAATGCGGTGTAGGACATTTCGACCATTTCGTTGCCGGAAAATTTCGAAGGCGCAAGGATGTTTCGACGGAAAGGCATTTCGATACGAAAACCAAAATTAAAAAATTGGGAATTTTTGTGGCGATAACCCAAATAGTAAAATTAAAATCTTCGTAAAGAAATTATGGATGATTATAATAAAATATAAAAAATATACGAAAATAAAAATCATAAACTAACCTAACCCAACCTAACGCATAAATTCCAACTCAAGAGCGTACCATACTCAAATTTATAATCAAAATCAAAAATACTTTTGGAAACGAGATGAAGAATCAACCATAAAAATATGTAATTTTTTAATTTTGGTTTTTGTGTCGAAATGTCTTCGCCTCGAAATGGCGGAGCCAAAACGTCCCAATCCGTCTTACATGACTTATATTAATGCTAAGACAAAACCCTTATCCGCAACGTGGTCCTAGACTAAAATGTAAGTTGGAAAATTTTCAAATTTTATAAAACTTGTAATTTTTAATCCGAATTGAGAACGATCAAGTACAAAACTGATCAATCGAAATAAATAGCGGCTTTCAAAATAATTATCTATAAGAACGGGCATAATATAGAATAGATCATAGTATGTGCGAAACTTGAGCGTTTCGGAGTATGACAATTTCTCGCTGCGACAAAAATTTAACTATAAACGCAGTTTAAATGTTTGTGAAACCGGGCATAACCGTTTAACAGAATTCAATTGTTTGTTTTATATTTTAAACATTGATGAATGACATTTTAGTTTTTAAAATAATAGATATCTGGTAAATGTGCATCCCGACTATCTGTTACATATTACATTCGATCGGTCAATTTTTTACTACTTTTTCCAACAATTTGGGCGTTATTTCTTAATGGCACGAATTATGTTAGCCTCTAATGCCTCAAGTGTTCTTGATTTATCGGCAAATGATGTATTAATCGGATCGGAATTGACGTAGGCCTAAGAAAATAATGTAAAGTCGTCAAATCGAAAGATCTTGAAAGCCAATTAACGGGTTCATTGGCTTCAGTTCTTGAACCAATTGGATCAGTGTGGACGTAAACCAAGATCTTTAAAACACAAAATTTTTGACATAATGAACGGATAAAGTCCAAGTTGTTGTGAACAACGACAATAGAGGAGTTCCGTTAGTTATAAATTTTAAAAATATCATATAAATATGAAAATCCGATGAAAATGCCAGATACTGATGCAATTGGTTGATCTCAAAACCCTCCGTACAATTTAAAAAAAAAAATTTTAATTCTAATAAAATATTTAATTTTTCCGCGGTAATTAACCAATCAAAATTAAACGGGGTTATGGGATGTTGTCTAACAAGGGGAAAACGAATTTGGAGGAATCTTTTTCCTGTGTTAGTTCTTCACCCAGGGGGTGATGTGGTGAAGTAATACGATGCCATTCTCAGCCGGTTACGAGAAAAATTACAAAAAAGAATTAGACGCTACGTAGGTATCATTTGCGTGATCACACATTCAAGAAAAGCGCGTGATCAAGTGGTAAGAATGAAGACTTACGTACCAGGCGATCTGGTTTCCACTCCCGTCACAAACGTTTATTTTTCTTTTTTAAGTATTTTCTGCAAATAAAAACAATTTATTTCCAGCGAAAAATCGTTGTTTAGATGAGAAGTTTCAACAACACGTTGAGAAGTGTTGTTGAAGTGTCAAAACCTTCCATGATGATAATTGAATTCTATTAAACTGTTTTTGTTTTATTCAAATTTCAAGTTCTATCGTGCTTAAAAAAACGCCCTTGACAAAATGTACATATTTATTTATTTACTTAATTTAATTCATTTCTCAAAGCAAGTGAAGGTGGGCAAAGGGAATGACCCTTTCCAAACTAGCGTATTAACCAATGTCAACACCGAGTACCTATATGTTACCAGCATTTTGATGATTTTCAAAATTAGATATATGATCGTTCTTGCCTCAAAGTTTGACAAAACATTTAAGAAGCCATCAGAATAACATCTTGTGAGTTGGCATAATGACTGCTAAGCCCGAGATCCCCGGTACGAGCACGGGCGGAGCAACGACTTTATTCTGACCGCTTTTTCTCGGAAGGTAAAGGCAAACCATCTAGGTAATTTGCCAAGAGAACGCTATTACTCTTTCTTATCTATGGAACGCTTTAAAAATAAAGGGTTCACAATGCCTGTGTCATGAGCCAAAATGATGAGAAAGAAGAAAAATGTTATTATTTTTTTGATAAATTCAAATGAAAAAGACGCTCTTCTGCAGGATAATTTTAATTATTGCCTACCGGTTTTGTAAGTGTAGGAATCTTTCAAAACATTATCCTGCAGAAGAGCGTCTTTTTCATTTGAATTTATTGAATTTGCCTGCAATTTTTTACATTTGTATATTATTTTTTTGTTTGTATAGGTGTGGAAATTAGAGAAATTACAACCGAACGAAAACCAAGTAAAGATGGATCATTAATGCACGTCATTGCACAACTAGAGGAACAACTTCCATTACCAGTCGCCTTAAGGTCCAATTTAAACCATAATAGAAAATACGTTAATTTTATATTGCCATTAAGCGGACGCCATAACACGTTTAAGAGATTTCTTAAAGTATATGAAGAAATTTGTATTAATGAACAGGAACTTACCAGATTGGTAGTTATTTTATATAAAAATAAAGAGACTGCAGAAGATTTTCAAAATAGTATTAATTTAATTATTCGAATGAAGCACTATTATCCAAACTTTGAAATTAATTATAAAATAATCAACGAAACTTTTTCGCGCGGTCGAGCATTACAATTAGGTGCAGATACTTTCAACGAAGACGAACTCTTATTTTTTGTAGATGTTGATATAGTTTTTAATCATAACAGTTTATTGAGAATTAGACAAAATACAATAAAACATGAAAAGATATATTTTCCTATAGTATTTAGTTTATATAACTTAAAATTTCAAAACAAATCAATAGAATACTCTCATAATATGGATATAAATTTAAATAATCAAAACGGATTTTGGAGGCAATTCGGATTTGGCATTGTAAGTTTATATAAAATAGATTTTGTTAATCTGGGAGGTTTTAATACATCAATTAATGGATGGGGATTAGAAGACGTAGCATTTTATGACAATAATATTAAGTCTTCCATAAAAATTATTCGCACTGTTGATACTGGATTAATTCATATATACCATCCTGTCGAATGCAGTAAAAATTTAGAATCAACCCAAAAGGATATGTGTATTGGAACAAAAGCTAATATTTTTGCTTCTTTAAATGATTTACAAATATATTATAAAAAATTCAAGTACTTGTTCAGGTAGCATTTTTACACATTTTTTTAATTTTTAGAAGTTGCCTGTGATTTTAATTTAGGATATTCGATTTGTAATAAAGATTAATTTTATTTAAAATAATATGTTAATTAAATTATTGTACTGTATGCAGCATTTCCTTTTACCTAACATTTGGTCATTTATTAAAAAATAATCAAATGTAATTTCTACCTCAGGTTTTGTAGATCTCGTCAGACCGATTAGTCTAAATTCCTCATTTTAAAGTACCATCGAGATCGAGGAAAGTTATCAAAAACATGTTGAAAAGAAAATCTAACTAGTAACCATATCTTCAAAGTTCAAGTTTGCACGAAATCGTAAAATCAGCTGATAATCTGAATTCTCTCTCTTAGAAGCAATATTAAACGTCCACATTTTCTCGAGAACGGAAATAGTGTTTTAATTTTTTACAAAGGTTAGTTAAAGTTAACTAAGCTTAGTTGAAGTGTTTGAAACTTAGCAGCTTATTGTTGATTGATTCAAAAATTATTCTTTTTTTGGAGTTCAAAAAGAAGTTGGTTCAATACAGTGGCACTTCGAAATTAATTCGTTTTGTGACTCCGTTCGCAAACCGAAACAATTTTTCCCATTGAAATTAATATAAGCACAATTAATTAACATAGAACAGTCGGAGATATAGTACTTAGGGCAGGAGTCGCAGCAAGTAAAACATGAATCTGATGCCTCCGCCTGAAATTATTTATCATATTCAACTTTCATATCACCTTTTAATTGGCAGGCTCAAGGCGGATAATAACAATCACTATTTTAATTTAAGAAAAAAAATATAAATTTCAGTGACTTCATAAGCAAAGAATGGAAATTTTTGAACCTTGGTTTTAGGTTGATAACAAGCAAGACAACTTTTCCCATCAGCTGACATAGTTCAGGCGCTAACAGGGTCGTGTTATTGCATAATGTTTTTGTGCAAAGTTTGACGGCACTAAACTTTTTTGTAGAAAAAAAGGGAGCTATAATAGTTCATTAGGCTAGTAGTATTTAACGTTAGCATTCGTTTTTACTTTTTAGCATTTTGCCCTTATAGCCGCCTAGTCAATTCTTGGCTTCAAATTTCAATGGATCAAAAGATAAAAAAATTGAATCAAATAAATCTAGCACAACCGTTCGTATTCAAAAAAGTTGGTTACCTGAATTATAACATAAGATAAACTTATAAATAAAAAAACAATATTGACCATAAATAAATTTACTTTTACAAATTTACATTACAACGATGTTTAAATATCTAATGGTGAAATTTCAGAATTGATTTAAAATGTAACCTATGATTAATAGTATATTATGTAATAATCACGCAAAATAAGGTTTTAGCGGACGAATCATAATGTTTCCGGACTAGGCGGGAGCAGAGTCCGTAACATGAAGATGAATCCGCTAAAGCCATTGCTTACATGTTGCATGCAACTGTTTTTTGTATTGGTTCTTGCATTAAAATATTAAATTTGCATTAAACTTTATGATTAGCCCACTAAAATAACATTTTGCAAACTTAAAACAGTTTCAAAAGTTACCATTTTGCGGAGTTAATACAGAAAAGTTATTTGTGTTACCGCTCCACACATAAACATCAGGCGGTAAAGTCTATTTTGATTTCTGCCTTCAATAAGCATTGCGCAATCAATAAACAACAAAATAATGACCTCGAGTAGTAAACTGTGTAATATACTATAAACCAGGACAATATATTTTAAGTATGTAGTTATGCTTATAATATTAATCAAAGGTTAAATGTAAATTCACTTTTGTGATTAAATTCCTACATGTTAAAACATAAATAGTATCTACAGTCTAAGAACTGCTAACACTATAATTTTAACCAACAGTGCAGGCACAAACCTCCGACAAAAATCGAATAAGGCCCTCAATACAAAATTAAAACGGCTATAAACATGACTGTTGATGATGAAGTTAAATCGAAAATTTAGAAAATAAGCAGGAGATGTACGCAAATACCCACCTAGTGCAAGAAACAACATTCGGTTAGTCAAACAATAAATTGCCAAAAATAACACTTTTTTTTAAAACAAATTTTATTACCTCACATGAAGTAAGGTAATACTCATGAGGCAAAAACCCTCGTGCCAAGACAGCTGACAAAATTTCAAGGTACATACCTGCAGGTACATTCTTTCTGCAACTATTACAGTTTTAACCTTTATACTACTGTAGCGTTTTATTAGACTAAAATGTTAAGTTTAAATTGAAACTTGAATCATGATAATATCTTAAAACTTGACAAATTCTACATTTTAAAGGTTTTTTAAGAGTCGAAAAATCTACAGTAGGACAAAAAACTTATTACCCCCTATACTACTGGAAAGCTACACAGGTACCTTTAGTATATTTGATATAGAATCCTAGTAGCAAAAATATCAATTCCTTTTTAGCAAAACATTTATGTTTATGAAGAAAAATAACGAATAAAAATATTAAAATTGCATTAAAACTATTCTACTTTGGCTTATGCACGAGTATGCAACCGGTATCTCTTGCATACAGTCTCCCCGGCAAAACCTTTAGTTAGTAAAAGGCATATAAAATGCACCAAGGTACAGGAGTACCTTTCCAATAGTTAAAGGGTATTAAAAATCCCAATAGTATCAAGGTTTAACAAAATATGTATTAAAATTTGAAGATTACTAATTAAATTTTATTAAAAAATAAAGCACAACCAACATAATTAAATGGTATCTCTATCCTTCGCTAACATTATTCACTTCAAAAAAGAATAGATTAATAAAAAATTATGCAAAGAAGCATTAAGTGAAAATTTAAAAACTGAACCTTAAAAATGCAGGAATCTTGAAATAGGTGATTTTTCTACAAGCTCATATATATAAAACAATAAAAGAAAAACATCAAAGAGTTATCACACAACTTAGAATTTATGTAACATAAGTATGTATACAAGCATACAACAGTAATACATTATAATACTAATGATTTAGTATTTTAATTTAGTAAAATTTCTTTAACAATACTGTCAATTATTTTATTTAACCCTTTACCACCGTTGTGTGGTCACTATGACCGCATTGCTATTTAGGGTTAAAATAAATAACGGAATATAAAAAATCAAAGAAAATAATAAAAAAAAACTAAGCAATTAGTTAAAAATAACGCAAGTATTATTTATTTACTTGTCTAATCTACACAATGGTGTACCATGAACTAATTCCAAATCAACTTTAGGTCCCACTAAATCTCGAATATTGTTGTATCCATATTTAATCATAGTGGGCCTTTCCAATGACAAACCAAATCCAATAACACTAACATCTTCGGGTAAGCCAGTTGGACGTACCAATTCAGCTCGAAACATTCCAGAATTTCCACACTCGATCCATCTTCCTAATCCTTCATGGAAACAGAAAATTTCCATACTAGGCTCAGTATAAGGATTATAAGCTGGTTTGAATTGTAATTTAGAAATACCCAATTTTTTGAAGAACTCATTCAACACTCCAATCAAGTTACCCAATGCTATTTTATGATCAGCAATTACACCTTCTACTTGATGAAATTCTGCTAAATGTGTCGCATCCAATGTTTCGTTACGATACACTTTATCAATGCTGAAGAATTTTACTGGCTTGAACTCCTTCTCTTGAGCCAATTTATGCAATAGCCTGGCCGTATTTGCTGTAGTGTGGGTTCTCAACAAATTCTTTTCTGCTTCTTCAAATTTCCAGTCATATCGATATCTACAGTAACAAATACATCATGTATTAATAATTATTAATAATATTTGCATTTTAATTATATGTGAGCTGGTCTACGAAAAGGGGGCTTACATTCGAAAATTAGTTTTCAAAAAAACAGCTGTTGAAGATAAACAACACATTTCGTCAGTTTCTCTTTTCTCTATGTTTATGAATATGTTCTTCTAGCGTATAATCATGTTTTTTATCTCATAATTCGATGCATTTTCCTTATTTTAGATTTTCAATCAAATTGTTATTTTTGAATTTGTACTCTTCTTTCCCTTCATTTTAAGTGAACTTTTAAACAAGTTATGACTTTTTGGATTTCACCTTGTGAAAGAGCGTCTCAAACTCAATCTGAATGTGCAAAAACGTGGAAAATAATTTTGGACACCTAAGCCCGCTTTTCATAGATGAGGTCACACATGTAATTATGCAAAAAAGAAATTTTTGTATACAATCTGACAGATGTGCTTATCATATTACAGTAGAACCTTGATTATCCGGGCCGACTAGGACCACGGATAATTGAAAAACATGGATAATAATAATTGAAGTGTTTTGTTAAATTACAAAATATGTAGTATACATATTTATTTTATAGCACTTAGCTAGATTTAGCACTTTTATGGACCGACCGACCATTAAATCATTTCTACAAAACATTAAATTCAGCAAAATTTCATATTATATAATGTATAATAAAAAAAAAACACTAAACAGCACGAGTAAACCGTCGCACAGATAATCTGCGCACGGTAATCAATGTATAACGCGCCCACTGATAATTGAGGTTCTACTGTATTTCAATTTCTTTATTATATTGTACCTCTAATTAATTTTAATTAAAAATATTAATTTTTCAATAATAAATTTGTATTCTACTGCTTTCAAAATCAGAAGTCTAACAGGAATTTATTGACAACTAGCGGATTCATTGGATTTATTCAATTGGTTACTTTCAAAGTTTAAGAATATTTTATTAAAACATGCTGCTGCTATTTATATTGTAATATTTGTAAGGTACTTTTGTAAGATTCTATGAGCTTTACAATTTATTTAATCGTATGGATATATTGCGCAAAGCATAATAGAATAAAATGGAATACAAAATACAGAACACAAAATCACAAAGAAAACATGGAAAATAAAAGAAATCACAAGGAAAATAACAATTAGACATTATTATTTACACATTTTGCGTTTTAAAAATAATTATTAATCTTATCTATAGCAAATGGATAACTTATCTAAATCTTTTTAAAGGAAAATCCAGGCCAAGTGACACAAAGTTTATTTAAATATTAATGTATTGCTTATAAGCTTGTTGTCAGCCATAAAATTGAAGTAAAAATTATGCCATGACTTCAAGTAATTTAAAATTTTCATTTTTAAAAAACCAAACATGAAGAAAAGTTGACCAAATTTTAATTAAAATAAGATCAACTTGTAGACCACAAGAATATAATCAATGAATCTTGGCACGACAAGATAACACACTAATTGCTCGACAATTTGCTCACATCACCTATTATTCTTCAATTAACTTTAAATCTGCTTTTTCAAAATTTAAATTAAAATTTTTAAACTTGTTGATATTACATCATATTAATTTATTGATAGAACCACCTGAAATTCTATACTGTAATAACAGCAGTATTTCACTAGAAAATACTCATCTTAAGATTAATTTAAAATTTTCAAACCCTGTTTTATTTAGATTTTAAAAATTATATTTTTGATTTTTATTATTTGAAAACATAGGGTAACATAATAAGCGATTTTATATTTCTGTATTCTGCAGTTTTCAGGTACATACAATTTAATATAGACTCCACACCATAATAAAAAACTTTTTCTAAGCAGATTACATCTCGGTGGCTTACCGCTGCCTTGCGAAGAGACAGCCATAATAGTAAGTTCTTACTTTGCCAGTGACAGAATGGACCATTAATAATCAATGCACTTATCACCTATGACCGTCTCAATTACTATTGTATGACAATTATTAATGTAACATCAAATTAAGCATGGTGAAAACTTACCCTATAGATCCATAACCTCCAACACTATGAACCGTCTTTACTTTTTCAAGATATTCCATTGGGAAATGCTTTGCCACTGGTGGATCAGAAATGAAAAAGGTATCGTGGGCATCCCTAGCTGGATGTTGTTGTGGCTGATACAAAGCATCAAAATTCCAAAATGAACTTTCAACGTAGTTATTGGTAGGCATTTCTGAAAAACCCATTTCCAAGAAAATTTGTCGTATTTCAGTTCGCACTTTTAAAAGTGGATGCAAGGCTCCACATTCTGGAGGTACACCAAGTGCATCCATATTATATTCTTTAAAAGTTAAATTTTTCCAAATACCACTGGCAAGCATTTCTGAGGTTAAGTCGGTTTCCAATTTTGTTACAGAAAGAGAAAATTTAGGCCCCTTTTTCAAAATATAACTTTTTAAAACATTTTCCTGTAGCAACTTTCGTTTCTTATATTCCTGCTTTAAATTATTGTCTAATTTGGATATACCTTCATTAGCAACTTGTTTTAAGTGCGTCTGTACCGTATCAACGATTTCTGATAGTTGGCGTTTCACTAAAGGTTTATCGCCACTTCTATCCACCAAAATCCATCCAGCAGACATTGCTTTACTAAATCCTACTTTAGCATTTGGTAATTTCATCACATCATCTTGCAAAATACCATTTATAGGAATTGCATTGTAAAGTAGAGCTTCGTGGCTTCCTAAATGTTTAAAAAAAATTAAGACCATTTCATTGTGCAAAATCAAACTATTACCTTTGTTAACAATTTCCTCTCCTTCGGATGTTAATTCATATTCAATTTGAGTTTTCTGTTCACTGGTAATTAAATCACCACTCGCTTGTATACTTTTTACAGCTCCAACAATTTTTTGATGGTCTTCTCCCAAATATTTTGCAATATCCAAAGTATTTGCCTCATCTCTGTTCTCTAAATATTTTAAAACTTTTTCGGTTAATTCTGCCATATTTAATTTAAATGAAAACAATACGGTTTTACTATAAGTAACTTGTTATACTGAAGGTAACTATTCAGGAAAATACTAATCGCTACTCTTAACACAACCACGCCAAACCCTTGCGAAAAGGAAATGATCACGAAATGATGCAACTATCACTATTTTCCTGTAAGATTATGCCGGCAACGTGGCCCACTAGGTAAAATTTTCACGGTTTTGTATTTTTGACAGTGTTGACATAGCACATGCGTATCACGTGACTCTCGTGAATCATGATACGGTGCAACCTCGATATGCTGAAGCGACGGTAGACGGAAATCCGAACTCGATTATAATTATAAATTCGACAATTTCCTTAAAAACTACTCGTTACATTTATTTCTGTGCAGTTTTTTGATACCACTAGTACTAGCATTGCAATTATAAAGGTTCATTTTTTATTAAGGTTCACTGTAACAGGTCGGATGCAGCAGACGGTGCGCATTTTACAATATATTGCTAATATGAGATATTGCGATTACAATAAAATAAAATTTTTAAAGGCGTTTGTTATGTATTTATTTCTAAGTAAGTCATGAAATAATAATATTATACACCTATAACCTTCGTCTTATACCTGCTCTGCATTAACGATTACTGTCTTGTGTAATTAGCATTTTTTAAATTCATCAAGGTGATAATAGTTCCTAAAGGTGTAATAACTCCAAATAAAAATTAAAAAATAAGACAATTTTATAAATCTTAATATATGAAAACACAAAGTGTGTATATTTTTGTTCGTGCCATCAAAATCTCTGGAACGAAAAGCTCTAGCAAAGTTAGGTTTGTTCGTTGTACGTATTCTGAACTCCTCTGAACAATTTCCGATTACGTCACACTGACAGCTTTTCAGAGCCAACATCCAACGAACACTTTTGAAACAACTTATCATTGATGTAAATAAAAATATTTTATAAAGAAGTTATAATTGTAGTGTCTAATATAAACAATTTCAGCTACAAGATATTACTACAATATCTTATAACTAAAATTATTCATATTTGACAATACAATGACAACTTATTTACAAAATATTTTGAAGTTAGGTTATTTACATCACCTAAAAGTTATTTCAAAAGTATTCGTCGGATGTTGGCTCTGAACAGCTGTCAGTGTGACGTAATCGGAAACTGTTCAGAACACGTACAACGAACAAACCTATTTCAACTGGTGATTCTGCTACGAATTCTATGGCGAACGCCGCTATTCCCAATAAATTTCCAAACACATTTTATCAATAAAAACTTTCATAGCAAAATTTTTTATCTAAAATCGATAAAATTTGCATACAAATTTAAATTACGATAAAATGCGAGATCTTCAAATATGTTAATAATAATTTATAAAACACAGTTCGTCTTTTTATAATCTTACTAAGGCGAACGCCGCTATTTACAACGCTCCAAGATATTCTTTTCGCGATGTCTACAAACATCAAAATTAGAATTCTGGAACTACTCTCTTATTGGTTAACTTAAAATTATGAGCAGTCAATTGAGTTCCAGTG
This sequence comes from Lycocerus yunnanus, assembly GCA_036346125.1. Taxonomy (NCBI): domain Eukaryota; kingdom Metazoa; phylum Arthropoda; class Insecta; order Coleoptera; family Cantharidae; genus Lycocerus; species Lycocerus yunnanus. The sequence goes on from JARFIX010000086.1 coordinate 653,385, forward strand.
ATTCACTCACTAGGAAATTATTACCCTACTAGTAAATTATAAAGAGACGGTCTTGGCCTAGTAGTTAGAGCGATCGACTACTGATGCAAAGGCGCCCGGTTCGATCCCGGGAGGAGTCTAGTAAGAAAAATTTTCTTTCTGACTCTCTTTCTATCTATGACCGTCTCCCGTGCTTCGGAGGGCACGTTAAGCCGGCGGTCCCCCTGCTTTGAGGGTAATCGCCCCTCGGCTGCGCGATGCTTGGCGTTGCACCAGGTTGGTCAGGAGCTATACCTAGCGACTGAGGTGGGACCTGGCACTGATGGGGTGCGAATCGCGGGGCTTCTTGGCTTGGTCCTCCGGTGAACATCGACGTGCTGCAGTTAACACACAGCATTGGCTCGGTGTGATCACTGGTGGATTGCGAGGCGGGGAGTCCTTTGTTCGTAACACCTACCACTGTTTGGGGGCACGGGTTGATGGGGAAGTAAGCTGGTCGCATGACGGCTGTGCGCCTGACATAATGCGAAATATGACTACTAGCCTGGGGCGATCAAAGACCGGGGTACAATAAGCGTAATAGCTTCAGTACAAGTAGGCCTAGAGCCACACCCGCAAAGATTAAGTTAAGTTAAGAAATTATAAAGATGTAATGGCACCCTCAAAGACATACCAACATATTTTTGCAATGTAATTGAAAGAGACCGAAATTTATTACAATTTCATGATATAAGACATGATATAAGTTACCTACATCTATTTCTTCAAATAAATTTTAGTGAATAATTTAATTTAGATAGAATTGGATACATTAAAATAATTTAATATTAAAGTAAAATTTTAAAAATTAACATGTTAACTAAATAATAAAACGAAACGGACCAGCAGTATAGTGTGAAACATACACGGATGGACTAAGAAACGTAAGATCGTGGTTCGAATCCTGCTTGCGTTAGATACACTGCTGTGATCAAAAAGTCCAATATCGATCTGTAAACTATGGGGAAGGTGGCGGGAAACCACCTCATGAATTATACTCCTATGAAAATTCATCTTGGCTTCGGCCAAGTTGGGTCACGACACTTCTGACAAGAAACAAAAAATGATGAAGAAAAGAAAACGAAATTATTGTGAGCTTTAATATCTGATGACAGCAGTAACCATTGCTGAGAGCTCACAAATATTTTCGTTTTATTGTTTGGTTAACGTGTTAATTTTGAAAATTTCACAGCTTAATAATACTATATACATAGAAAATAATTTAATTTAGAAATTAGATTATTATGACATACACACAATTTTTAAAATGCACGTTTTTGTATGTCATTGAAAGAGAAACAAAATTACTTTCTAAATTAAATTATTTAATAAATTGTAGAGCAAAAATTTAACATGTTATTTTATATTTTTGAATTTATAAAACTGCAATCAATGTCGGTCTCTCTCTATTGCATTGCAAAAAATATCTTTCTTTGTCGGTGACATCTTTAGTTTCTCAACGATCGACGTAAAACTGGCACTTTTGACAAAGCTTTGCTGTCCGATCTGCGTCATGACGCTCTTCTGTTACGGTTGCAGCAAAAAAGCCAAGTTATAATTTAAAATACTGTTCCTATGATTTTATAATTTTTATAATTTATTATAAAATTAATGTACATATTGTATTAATATTATTAAAATTGTAAAGCTCGCCTCACACGAGGCTTGCTTTCGCTGCTTGTTTTCCAACAGCGAGTGCCAGCAAGTAGGTATCGTTATGTACAAATACGCTTGTAATCGACCGGCTGTGATGAAAAGCTGAATCGCTTGCTGGTTTTTGTGATAGAACGCGTGCTATTTTGCTTGCTGGGTGTTGCTGGATATTCTGATGGTTATAAGCGCTAACAAAGTTCGTAAACACGAATGCCACTGGGTACGATGATGCAAATAGTTGATCGTCTGCTGTCTGGTTACAAGCGTATTTGTACATAACGATACCTACTCGCTGGCACTCACTACTGGAAAACAAGCAGCGAAAGCAAGCCTCGTGTGAGGTGAGCATAAGTATAATTAAAGACACTACAAAAATATATTACAAACACTATTTTATAAGACAATATATTATTTTAAAATTATTATATAAATTTTTAATTGTTTTGATCACTTAAAATCATCAACCAGTTCAGTTTTAATATTATCTTTGTTTTCACTAACATCATTCAGTTCTCTCAATTGTTCTTGCAATCCTAATATCTTGGAATTTAGTTTGGCAGATTTCTCTTTTGTCTTCAACAATTGTAAGCTGTAACTTTTAATTTCTTTTTGATAATTATTTTCTAAATTTAAATAAGAGGATTTTGCATCTTCCAAGGTTTTCTCAAGAAATTTATTGTCCATCATAACCTTATTTTTCTCTTCATCTATCTGTTTCATTTCTATTTCTGATTGAATTAAATCATCTTGGAGTTTAATAATTTCACTTTTATCCATAGGGTTGACTTGATATTTATTTTCATCGCCATCATCTAATGATGAATCTAATATAATTACAGATAATTTTTGTCTTTTATTTTGATGTTCATCATAATCTTGAGCTGTTCTTGTACTTTCGATTAATAATTTTTGATAACGCTCTTTACCATAATTATCAGTTTGTTGTATTATTTCTTGAAACGATTTTATAATATGTTTGTTATATAACTCTGTGTCTATTTTGAACTGTGTTATTTTTGATCGTATTGATTCAATCTTTTCGCGTAGTTCTTTTATTTGCTCATTGCCTGTTTCGGTGTCCACATATCTAGAAAATCGATTTTTGTTTACAACTCTCCCAGTTTGTTGTTCCACCACCACTTCTTTGGCAATTGCAGAAAAATTGAGTGCATGCTGAGTTTCATCAAACATTTCCTTTGCAGGATTTATGTTGACTATCATCGATATAGTTTCAAGACCCAGTATAGCATTTTGAAACAGTTGTGTAAGTTTTGATTCTCTAAACGGGATAAGAATCTTATCATTATTTTTTTGCGACTCCCTAACTAAACTAATGCATCTGCCCAAGACCAATAAAGAAGTGTTAATATTATTCGACTCCTTTAAACGATCACCTATGTTGTTTGTTCTTTTAAGACGTTCAGAGCCAGCTAAATCGCAAAAATTGAATACATTTACACAAACTCCATTCATTGTATCAGATGCTTGTGCTAACTTTATTGTAAAAATAGAATGAGATCGGCTGGAATGATCATTCAATGACGTGACTGCATACTTTAAATTTTGTAATCCATATTGCAAGATTTGATAAGCTTCCAAACCAGAAGAAACATGAATAGATGTTAAATCTTTTATATAGGTTGAATTGTTAGAACGACCCAAACGTAACTTTGACCTAAGTTGTCCATGTTGTTGTCTGGGTTTCAACAAATCATATATATTTTCGTTATAAATTTCCGCAAATGACACCCAAATGCTTAAATCTACATTTTCTAGACCATCAATTATGGAAGCAACTCGTTCATCACTTAATCGTTCTTGCATGGCCCTAAAAAATAATCAGTTATTTAAAAATGTTATGAAGTAAAACATTTGATTACAAAGGGTGTTGTAATAAAAAGTAGCCGATTTGCGTTTGTATTAAATTGAGAAATAAATAAAAATATTGATTTTACTACTGAATCAGGCAAATGCGCCTAAACTTGGAAAGTACGAAGAAGAAGAATCATAATATTATGTACATACAGGGTGTCCCCGTGACCGTAGAGAACCTCTTAGGTGGTGATAGAGGACACTTTTCTAAGACATATTTTTAAATAAAATTTTTGTCCAAGTCCAAACCCTTGGGGGGTACCTCACTTTAAAGCAATTTTTTCAATTTATGATTTCAAGCAGCCATTGCACCGATATTTTTGATTTTTGGGTTTAATGGATTAGTGCTTTTCTATAGAGGATTTGAATATCTACAAATTATGTTATAACTCCTTATCGCCTAGAATCAACAGATTTCAAGTTATGAATTAAATTAAGGGAAAAAATGTCAAAAAATTCCGAGTTTTATTTTTTTTACTTTTCTTGCCAATAAGTTACGACTCTAATCTGACTCAGGTGTTAGAACTTTTTACTGCGATAGTAGTTGGAAGCAAACTGTCTAAAGAACAAATTAAATTTTAGTTAAAAAACCCTCTATTTTTACCTCATTTTTTTAAAGAATTAAAATTGTTGATTCGCGATCCTTCTTCCCATTGTAATGAATAAGAATGAAATAAACCAAATTCTTATTTTGCTATCTTTATGAGCTATGGGTCTTTCTACCAAGGAAGTTTTAAAAACGTCCAGTGTCATTAAAAATATTGTATTATTATGACTATGATAAATTTTGAAGTCATAATAAATTGTGTTTTTTAATGCAGATTCATAAATTTACTAAAGTAATAAAACATACCTATATGTACGTGTATGCTGTGTAGAATTGCTAAGTTGTTTAAGTAAATTCTCCTTTAAAGTTATTTCTTGTTTACTGTGAATTTTATTTAAACGAATTATACCTCCATATACGTTTGGCTTTATTTCTGGTTTTTCAGGTAATAAGGGTAAGGTTCGAAATAAATATTCCAACGCCCTCGGAATTATTCCTGGTTTTGTAGACGTTCCCACAATAGTAAATGTTTTGCCTAAAAACAATTTACATTATTGGAAAAATCAATAAAAGTAATCAAAAGCCGTTACCGGAACCTGATGCTCCGTACGTTAATAAAGTGCAATTAAGTCCATTTATAAATTTTAGGACATTTTCCTTAACAACATTATTAAAAAGATCATCCTGAGTTGATTCTGAACCAAATATTTTTGAAAACGTAAACGACTTGTTGATGGAATGGCCATGTTTTCTTATACATTGAACATCTTCTGGTGTTTTACATAATATGGTGTTTTCATTTACGACTTCATATAGATCACCGCAGTTAGTTACTTGCTTTATTCTTAAATGCACTTGAATATGATTATCCTAGATATACGAACAGATTAGACTTTAGAATTGGAAAAATTTCCCCAAGAAAATCACAACTTACGTCTTGTATATTATTAGCATTGGACTCTTCAGAGAATTTCTCTTTTCTCAAATTGATTTTGACATTCGAGAGATTGTCTAAGACCCAATTTAAGGTCGGATCTCGTGCCCTTAGGTACGAAACGTTTTTAACTTGGTGATACACGTTTAATTCTTGTTCGTTATCCATATTACTTATTAAAAAAAAAGTTTTAAATAGCTGTTTTTAATCACTTTTCTATTTAAAACATCAGCAAGAACACAGGCCTGCAAGATAACGTGAATATAACATAAGAAACAGATTTGAAATAACCACAGAAAAGACTAGAAATAACTGTCACATTCAAAGTTTAAATTCTACCAGTGGCGTAGTGTGAACGACACTTCAACCAGTGGTGGTACTAATTTTCCGTGAGCGGTATAAAATCGTTAAAATTTATAGTTGTATTAAAAATTATTGATTAAATTATCTGTATAAAACTATTTTACAATGTTTAGTTAAGAAAATTTAAATTAGTAGTGAAGAATAATAAAATTTTGAGTTACATCAAAATAACAAAAAATAATGCATTTTAAAATGCACTCATTTGACTAGCGATTCTGATCTTGATTCACTCCATTTTAAACTATGACACAAGGCTCAATTTATTTGGGCTCATGTATATATTACCTATACCCAGGCTCAAATAAATTGAGCACTCTTCTTCTGAAAACACATTTCTTCTGAAACTCATGGAAAGAATGGATACAATGTTGAATCTTCTAACTCTCATAGTCAACAAAACCAACAATGCATAAAAATCTTAAGATAGCAGTCTGGAATGCCAATGGATTAACTCAACATAGTCAAGAAATACAAATATTCATTCAAACACACAATCTGGATGTGGTATTAATCTCAGAAACTCATTTTGCTAACAAGAGCTACATCAAAATACCCAACTACACAGTCCATCAAACTAATCATCCTGATGGTACAGCTCATGGAAGAACTGCCATTATAATTAAAAACTCTATACACCACGACGAACTAGAAAATCATAAAAAAGACTACCTACAAGCGACATCAGTCAAGGTTAAAGACCAAATAGGCTCGGTAGTTATCTCGGCAATATACTGCCCGCCAAATAAGAGAGAGCAGGGAGTCATCAAGGAAGAACACTTCACAAGATTCTTCAACTCACTCGGTACCCGTTTCTTGGCAGCCGGTGACTACAATGCGAAACATTTCCAATGGGGTCCCAGATTAATTACCACAAGAGAACGAGAACTATACAAGACAATGGAACTTAACAAGCTGCAACACTTATCCACAGGCCAACCAACTTACTGGCCGACGGATACACAAAAGATTCCGGACGTCCTCGACTTTTGCGTGATCAAAGGCATATCAGGATTATACACCGAAATTAAACCTAGTTTCGATCTTTCATCCGACCACTCGCCGTTGTTGGTAACTCTAAGAACCCAAGTTATATTAAAAGAAAAAACTCCTTCGCTACACTACAAACAGACCGACTGGATATTATTCAGAAAATTACTCGATGAAAAAATATCATTAACCATAAACCTTAAAACGTCAGAAGAAATGGACGATGCTGTCGACTACCTAATAAGATCGATTCAAAATGCAACATGGTCTGCTACTCTAAACAACTCGAGCGTAGCAACAGCTAATCACAACTATCCCATCGAAATACTGGAAGATATAGCTGAAAAGCGGAAAATTAGAAAAAACTGGCAAAATACGCGATACGTAACTATAAAGAACGAGCTAAACAAAGCAACAAGGCATTTCAAAAATATATTGAAGGACTTCAAAAATAAATCTGTTAGTAACTCTCTCGAAAATCTCTCTCCAACAGAGGCTACTGATTATTTGCTCTGGAAGGCCACACAACGGATTAAACTACCACAAGGATCTATCCCCCCTATTCGAAAATCAGACTCAACATGGGCGAGAAATAGTAAAGAAAAGGCAGATGCATTTGCTGAATACTTTGCCGATGTCTTTCAGCCATATCCAAGAGAAACAAGTACGGAAGAAGAGCAACAAATACGTAACTTTCTCGATATACCCACTCAAAAGACTGCTCAAATAAAACCAGTCACAGTTAATAAAGTATCACTAGGCATTCAGCAAACTGCAAAAGCTAAAAAATCGCCAGGACATGATCTTATAACCGGAACGGTACTTAAACATTTGCCACTAAAAGCAGTCAAGCTGATCACATACATCTTTAACGCAATGCTACGAATAAACTACTTCCCATTGCTTTGGAAAGTAGCTCAGATTATTTTGATCCTTAAACCAGGTAAACCACCAGAACAAACGCAATCTTATAGACCTATAAGCTTACTGCTTAACACGCAACAGTCGAACAAATTCACAAAGTAGCTAAACAAATAAGACAAAATCTAGAAGAAAGAAAGTATTGCTTGCTCAGTCGCCTTCATTGACATGACTCAAGCATACGACAAGGTTTGGCACGATGAACTCCTGTATAAAATTAAACAACAGCTATCATCTAATTACTTTCACTTAATTTAATCTTATTTAACCGAAAAAATGTTCCAGGTCAGGGTTCAAAACGAGTATTCTGCAGTAGTTCCAATCAATTCAGGAGTTCCGCGGGGTAGCGTGCTGGGTTCAATCCTGTACCTCCTATTCACCGCAAACTTTCCTGTTTCTACAAACGTAATGGTGGCAACTTTTGCAGACGATACGGCGGTTATGGCATCTCACGTAAATCCATCCATAGCCTCAGATATGCTCCAATCAAACCCGGACAAGATTCAAAAATGGATGAAAACTTGGCGAATCAAAGCTAATGAGAAAAAATCTGTACACATCACATTTACTATGCGCAGAGAAACGTGTAACGTGTCCGTCAGTAACCTTAAATAGCAATGTTCTTCCCCAGGCGGAAGATACAAAATATCTCGGGATGCATCTGGATCGAAGGTTGACATGGAAGACACATATGGTCCAAACGCAAACAGCTTGGGCATTAAGCTGTACAAATTAAATTGGTTAATCGGTCAGCAGTTCCAACTAACTGTGGAAAACAAAATTCTGCTATGTAAAGCCAACAGCAAACCTATTTGGTCCTATGGCATTCAACTCTGGGGTTCGGCCAGCAACTCAAATATCGAAATCTTACAAAGATTTCAATCTAAAACGCTGCGAAAAATAAGCAACGCTCCATGGTACATCACCAATGAAATCATCCAACGAGATCTGAGAGTGAACACCGTTAAGGAAGAGATACGGGCTAGTAGTGCTAAGTATTATCCAAGACTGTCCAATCATCCAAACACTCTTGCCCTTAAACTACCAGACAACTCAAATCAAGTTAGGAGACTCAAAAAAGCCGATTTTCTAGATCTGCCAAAAAGAACATTTTGATACGTGCATGAATAAATCCAAACCTGTATGTAGTTAGTACTAATATTGTAAATTTTAGCCTTGGCAACTGTCGTGGGACGGTAGGCCATTCAAGTCACAAAAAGCCATAAAACTTACCAAATGTACAATGTACAGATAGTAAATAAATAAAGGATTACAAACAAACAAAAATATTTTTCTTCGTTTGGTTCGCAGTTTTCATGTTTGGAATACCCGTCTAGTTGTGGAGATTCTTCAACTGATTGAGACGATTGTTCGATAGCCGAATCATCCTCATCATTCTCATTGAGCAGGATGTCGACTTTGACGACATTATTGCATGTTTGGTCACTGTAATTTAGGCAAATAATAGAGCAAGCAATCTCTGCTTTGTTAACCTACAACAAGAAAACCCACAGGCTGCTTTATATTTTCCCTTGCACTTGCACGATATGAGCTTTAAAAGCTCAGATGGCGCGAGTTCAGCTGTGCTGATAGCCGGTTCAAGTCCATGATTTGTTCGTCACCAACCCTAATCCTGACGATCCCTGTAAAACCCAAGCCACGTTTGCACCTGATGAAACGTACGGAATGTAATATACTGTCGTGCTGTGCTTTTCGGCAGACCGGTTGGTGTCTCTGTCCAGAGCGCCTTCATATAAGACGCATTCAACAGCAATCAGAAAGAGCTTACAGAGATGAAACGTAATACCCCTGAGACCTCCATATTTGCCCACCCGGTGTCCTTGGACGAGCTTGACACTGCCATCGGGTCCATCAAGGCGGGAAAGGCGGCCGGACTGGACGACATATACCCAGAGTTCATCAAGAATATGGGATTAAACGCCAGGAGGTGGCTGTGTGAATTCTACTCTGACATCATGTTGACGGGGAACGTACCCCGGAGTTTTAAGAGAACGAAAACAGTAGCGGTGTTAAAGCCGGGAAAACCAGCCAACCAGGCGGAAAGTTACCGGCCGATCGCTCTCCTAAGCGTCAGTTACAAACTGTTGGAGCGGCTCATTTACAACAGAATCGCCCCTAAGATAGATTCCATTGTCCCTCCGGAACAGGCGGGATTCAGGAGGAACAGGGGCTGTGCGGATCAGGTGCTTTCACTCACTGCGTTCATAGAGCGCGGCTTCCAGCGTAAACTTAAGACTTCCGTCGCTTTTGTGGACCTAACAGCAGCTTACGACACGGTCTGGAGACACGGCATCATATACAAACTGCTGAAGGTCATCCCATGTCTGAAGATATCAAGATTAATCAACAACATGCTCAGTAATAGATATTTCGTGGTCCATATCGGCGATAGATCGAGTAGGAGGAGAGTATTGAATAATGGGCTCCCTCAGGGCTCTGTCTTGGCCCCGCTGCTGTTTAACTTGTACATCAGCGACCTCCCTGCCACCAAGTCACGTAAATTCATATATGCAGATGATATCGCTTTGGCCACACAAGACCAGCAGATTAACGCCACGGAGGCCGCCCTAGGTGCCGACCTTGGGCTCCTCAATGATTATTGCGGCAGATGGAGACTGCGACCCAGTTGGACCAAGACGGAGGTTTGCTGCTTCCATTTGGCCAATCGATTGGCAAACGTGAGCTTGACGTTAAAATGGCGGGAAGACAACTGAATCACAACCCGAATCCAAAATACTTGGGCATCACCCTCGACAGAGCGCTTACGTTCAGACAACACCTCTCGGGGACGGCAGCTAAGCTCTCCAGCAGAATTAACCTGCTACACAGGCTTGCTGGTACATCGTGGGGAGCGCGTGCCTCCTGCCTAAGGGTGGCGTGCCTGGGGCTGGTGCACTCGACCGCTGAGTACTGCGCCCCGGTATGGATCAATAGCGCACACGTACATAAGGTAGACACCCAATTAAACGCTGCAATGAGGATAATTACTGGTACTATCAGATCCACCCCAGTGAAATGGCTGCCCGTCTTAAGCCACATCGCCCCTCCGCATCTGCAAGCCCTGCGGAGGAATACAATAGAATAGAGTCTAACAACAAGCACCCGCACACACGGATATGACACTCCCCGAAGAGCGAAGGTTAAAGTCTCGACATCCCCCACAACACGCTGCAAGAGAGTTAGCTGATTCCGATTTCAGCGTGGCGGCGGCGTGGGAGAGGGAATGGGTCGCGGACCCCGTCAGTAATTCTCAGTACATAGCTGACCCAACCGCTCCCATGGTGGGTTTCGAGTTACCTAGAAGACTGTGGTGCACGTTGAACAGAATTCGGACGGGCCACGGGGTGTGTTCACAATCACTATACAGATGGGGAATGGCTGATTCTCCCGAGTGCGTCCGCTGCGGCGCCGCCTCCCAGACGGTCGAACACCTGGTGATGGAGTGCCCCGGCTCCAGGTACGGGGAGATGACGGACTTCTTCGAGGCACTTGCCTAGCGTCGACTATCTGACGAGCCTCAACATCTGAGACGACGTTTTTCCATTTTCCGTTTTCGTGTTGTTCTTTTTTCCTTTTGATTTTGTGATTTTGTATTCTGTATGTAACTTGTGCAATGTATCCATACGATTAAATAAAAAAACGAAGTGGTGGAACCGTAAAACATTTATATATTTCTTGCTAGTAATCGCCATATAGGGCGATGAGGAATTATTCTCTTGATGTGGAAGTAAGAACAACCAGATCAACTTTTTCTTGTTTGAATAACTCCACCGATGACCATAGCTCCATATGATTTTCGAGAGTTTTGATGAATTTTGATGAATTTTGATTTGCAAATATTGAAAGAAAATGATGTGGTATCGCAACCGCTAAAAGCATGAAGAAAAATCTGATGTGATATCACATGACTTTCCCATTCACTGCTAGGTTGATCATAATAACTATAATTTTAATTTTGTTTAAATTTTTTAATGTTAAAAACATTTTTTTGAATTTATTGGTTATTTTGTTTCCAAGGCTGCTATATAGTGATATAATAAAGGATGATCAGATAAGGGTTAGAAGAATACGTAAAAGAATTGTGAAGTAATTGTTTATTATTAAAGCGATTAATTATTGTCATAATTATTATGACATAAAATTTGCAGAATACTCGAGTATTTAAAATATCCATATAGTATTACACATATAATATAATTACAATAATTACTAATTATGATTAGTAAAATTTATTTTTTAAAATTGTTGAAAATTATATTAGTTAATAATTTGACAATTCTAATGCAAATACTGCTTAATATAAGGTACCCTACATCATAATATTTAAAGTAAGTGAAATAATTTTGATAGTAACGTATTGTCATTGATCCAAAATATCTCATTTGCTTTCCATAAAAGATGTATGACACTTTTCAATAAGTAAATATAATTAAAATGTAAGTCCAGCTTCAGCATACGAGATAAATATTTTTTCAATCGAATTTATATATGCCGCCGTTCGTAAATCCAATCCCAAGTTAAACTTTGTTGAAGTTTTCATAATGGCCTAGACAAAATATAAAAAATAAAGTTGTATGCATTAGAAACATTTTAATTCAACGTTACCCTAGCAGAGCGCTCCATTGTAAAATCGAGTCCAGAATGCACTATATCCTTTTCGGAAGCACCAGAAATCCTCTTTTGGAAAGCTTCTGAAGGTGTAACATTTATGCGGCCTCCTGCACTACCAAAACGGCGTTCCAAAGATTCTTGCACCGACGCTAAAAAAAGAAAATTTAAACTTCAAGGGCAACTCGACACAGTTCTTGTTTATTCTTTTCATTTTAAAAACTTACCGGAGATTCAAATGCCTCTATTTCTAATAAGTATAATGTAAATTGTACAATGTGCGACATATTACACACAGAAAAATGGTTGAAGTAAAAATTTTGAAGCAAAATTATACATAAATTAAAATAAATCTTCTAAAATTCATTAAAATTCACTTCAAAATTGATGTGTGAGAACATATTTTATAGCACTACAGTGAAAGTAACAATTATCTACTTCAAATTTTTTTCTGTGTATACTAAATTTAATAATTTTACAGGTGGTTAGTGTAACAATAAATTGGTGTGAAGATCGCGGATTTAATTATCAATATCACCTATGCGGTGCGGTTTTTGTGATATATACAAGGTGAATTAGAGTAAAAAATAGTTAGTTTTTTATACAAGACCATAAAATTCAATTTTACTTTTTACAATTAATTAAGATTACCTAATTTTATTTTTTGACAATAAAAATGGGCTTTAGATGGTTTTTATAAACTTCCTAGTTTTTCAATTTGTTGTAATTTAGAATATAATAAACAGGCACAGGTAAAGTAAAATGAAAAATCTTGACCTGCTACAAGTGTAACTGTTGAAATTTCTAGAAACAAGCCTCAATTTTTTGGGTACACTGGAATACAGAAAGGTGTTATCAACGTCAAGACCTTTTATGCGCGATTACGGCCGAAGATGAAAGCTGGGTGCATTATTATGGCATCAAGCAATATATAAATTTGTTCCGCAGTTTTTAAAATGAATAAATTATTGGGAGGTGAAATTTTAATATTATAGAATTTAGTTAGGTGATCTTAACTGAAAGCAATTATAGTAAATTATTTATAAGACGTGCTCATGTTGAAGACTAATAAAAAATGTGTATTAGGTAGGTATCTAATAAAATAAAGTAAAATTTACCCAAAAGTTGATAATTTGATTCACGCTCATATTTAAAAGTCAATCTTCCATATGAAACGTGATTTAAATTTTTCAGCCATTCAAAGAATGATACAGTCACACCACCAGCATTTACGTATAAATCAGGAATAACTAAAATTTTGCGATCAAGTAAAATTAAATCTGCAGCTGGTGTTGTTGGTCCATTAGCTGCTTCCGCAATAATCTAAAGAAAAAAAAATATTTTTCAATATATTATATACATATTTTTTTTAAACTTTTTTTAATTATAATTAGCTGTTAGCATAAGAGTGCTTAAGAATAAGATATATGGGTCCTCCATAGTTTTTTAAAATTAATATTACATCATGTAATTTAGAAAATAAGAGCATCCATATATCTTAACATTAAGGCATTTTTGAGGGATCAAAGATTACCTTCTGTTACCTTAAACTATTCCTTAAGAGCAGTTTAGGATATCCCACAAACTATACTTTGACTCGCCAAGGAAAAACAGTAGAGTAACTCAAAAATTCAAGTTTTTAGTTGTTATATTTAGTTATTGGTTACGATTACTTATGTGAGTTTTCCCGCGGAAAACTTATTACTTCGAGTCGTCTCTGGACAATCAATATTACATTAATAAATAATGTATTATTCAAGTGACATACACTTTACAGTACATAGGCAATCAACTTAGCCGAAGCCAAACTGACTTTACCAGGGAGTATAAATAATAGGGTGGTTTCCCGTTGTCTTCTCCACAGTTCAAAGATTGATATAGGATCTTTGATTACAGCAGCGCATCCAACACAATTAGGACTTGAACAGCGGTCTCCCCGCTTTCCAGTCGGCCGGTGCATACTTTACGCTATACGCTAACGCTACACAAATAATGTATAGTAAATTAAAATAATCATTTACAACTCAAAACCTCAATTTCTGAATTAGGTACTATAGTTTTCATTGGGCGAGCCAACTTGTAAACTATTTGAAGTGCCAAGATATTACAGTAGTACCTCGGGTTATGCACACCTCTGGTCACTAACAAATCGACTTATAATTAAAATTTCTAAACAAAGTTTGACTCGACCTTTAAACAAAGTCTTGGTGCATTCATACATTGTAAATAGGTCGAGGTTTGTTCGGAAATTTTGATTGTGAGCCGATTTGTTAGTGACTAGAGGTGTTTGTAACCCGAGGTACCACTGTATACTTAATACTTAAGGTATTTGCTAACTTAAGCGGACTGGTCAGACGCAATATACATATTTTATATTTTGCATTGTTTGTTTTAAGTATTAAATTATCAAATATTACAAGTTTAATGAAATTTTAATTGAATTTGGCAATTAATCATCTACATAAATATCATGGACTAAATAAGTAATAAGTGTGGGAAAAAATTGCACTAATTTGCCCAATTTAATTAAAATTTCATTAAACTTGTAATAATTGATAATTTAATACTTAAAATATATTTTCAAAAGTTAATCAACATTGATATACAATTTGCATTGTTTAATACCTATATCAACGTTAACTTTTGAACTTCTACCTAAATCAGCGCTTACTTTACATTGTGATTCATGAGCGATGCTCATGGCAGACAAAAAGTGTTTTAATGTTAATAAAAAGTAAATATTAATATTTCTAACATAATTACAATGTAATGTAAAATGGGGTTAGTAGAAACTTAAATATAAATAGAAACAAAACGTAGAAATTTCTTGTAAAAATACATTTGTATAAATTAATGTACATTGTATAGAATCGTATGGATTTTATTTATTTTTAAACCAATTCAGTCAAAATAGAAAATAGAAGAATTGTTGCCATTTTTATATTTGATGTAGTGGACAGGTAGATAATGGTGGTAAAATATTAGGTTACAAACTTCGTCGTTATCAAGAAAATTAAGTAAGTACACCGGGGTCTCGATTTGCGTCGGGGATACGTTCTGTAAAAGTGCTACGCAATTCGAATCGACTCAAATCGAATCACATTTTTCCATAAGATTCCATAGTAATTCACGAGATGCGTTCTACAATCATCAAAAACTTTTTTCACAATGGTAATAAAATCACATATTATGCTAACAAAAATTTATTTTTTAGTAAAATATCGGTAAAAAACGATAAAACAAGTTATAATTTTAAATTTTAAATAATAACACGCAAAAAAAATTATTTTAAAAAATTATTTTTTAAAAAAATTGTCCAACGTTTGCTGTTTTGTGTTGTATGTAGTAATATGTATACATTACAAGACTTACAAACTTTGCAAGTGGCATGGCGGCGCGATTCATGCAGATATTAATTCTACTTGCAGATAAAAACTATTAAATTACAGTCGTTAGAATTTTACGCATGAAGCAAAAAATTGAATTTGTATTATTTTAAAAGACGCAAATTGAATTATGTGACGCATATAAGATTTTCGGTCCTATATTCGTGTTATTAAGCAAATCGAATCGACGCAAATCGATGCGACGCAAAACGAGACCCTGGTGTATTCTATATGTTCCGCAAATGAATTGAACTACAATTTACACTTAAACACGACTTACAGTTGGAAGGTGACTACTTCTCGACTACCTTACGTCTGGACATGCATGACCATTCCATATCTAAGATTTAGGTCATGCACCTTTGTAGCCAGCATACCAACCTCAGATATTAAATATGGCCAATCCCAGTCCACCATTCTTAACCCGTAACCATCATTTACTTACATTAAAATATTTACAACATTATATACAATTTCTACAGGACTGTACTTACTTGTGATACGATTTTGTGAATATTTACAGAACAAAAACATATTTTGTCATTTAAAATTCTATTAACCCCATTTTATGGCAAATTAATATCCTACCCTTAATTAAACTTTTATACTTTTTACACCTAAGCTAAATTTATTAATTTTAGAAACATAAGAAATATATTATTATACTCTACCTTGGCATTAATTTTTGCAGCATTGTCCTTATTAATGACCTTTTCAATAGCAGCTGGTACAAGAATATCGCACTTCTCATACAAAAGATTTTCTCCTTTGTATGCTTCAGCTTTTGGAAATCCAACAACGGTACCTTTTGATAAACGATATTCTTCTAATTCCTTTAAAAAATTAACAACATTTATTATTATACATAAGTACTAAATTTAAATTACATTATCAAAAAAAATTCTTCCAAAATTTCTCAAGAAAATTGAATGAAGGAAGTTTTTGTTTGTATAATAATTATTTTTATTAGGTGACCGGCTTCGCTCTCGAATATATCTTCAGACTTAACAAGTCAGGTATTTTAAAATCTTTTTAAAGTAATCTTTTTTTCTTAAAACATTGTTCATAAGTATAAATTTTTAATATTTTCCAATCAAATTGTAATCTACATCAATAAATAACTATGTTGCGAGTATGATATACAATATTATATGAAAAGTGTTGTGAGTGTATTTATTGAACTAGATTACAATTTTATTGAAATTATATATATTATTAACCTTTGAAATTAATATTTGATTCAAATTTTTTTAAATTATAAGGTTAAATGAACAATAAAACGAAACATTATTTAAACGTCTGATGACAGCAGTAACCATTGCTGAAAGCTCACAAATAATGTTTCATTTTATTGTTCATTAACCTTATAATTTTACAAAATTTGAATTAAAGACTACAATTTTATTGTAAAATATAAAAAGTATTCATTATTAGTAAAAGAGATAAGTATACATACTTATATGCCTTTTTACTTTACTACTATATTTATTAGATTTTA
This sequence comes from Lycocerus yunnanus, assembly GCA_036346125.1. NCBI lineage: Eukaryota > Metazoa > Arthropoda > Insecta > Coleoptera > Cantharidae > Lycocerus > Lycocerus yunnanus. The sequence continues at coordinate 670,193 of JARFIX010000086.1, forward strand.
GCATGTAAAATGGTGTAAGTTCTTTCATTTGTAAATTCAGCAGACTTCATATTATGCTAGGTCAAAATTTTCTTTTAAATTATTGATTGTGAACATTCATAAGATCATTTTTATTACAAAATGAACAGTAATAGCCATTCGATTTATCGAAAACAATTTTTGTGCCTCCTTCAAAATTCAGAATTGAACCATGGGGCATTCAAGTATTTATTACGTAAGCAAACTTTGAATGATTTTAGACCCCCACTCCCTGTACAAAGAAAAATTAGAAAATTGTGAACCTCCTCTCCCCAGGTGATAAGACGGAAGCATTTTTTCAAAACTTTTATTAAACATCAAAATTCAAATTTTTATTATTTTGTAATTTTTTTATATTACATAATGAGATTTATAATATCCTACCGCTCCCTTTGTCAGCAAAAGTAAGAAAAAATTGAAGCTCCTCACCCCTAAGCCTGCTTACATAATACTTGAACGCCACCTTATCCCCTTTTGCCTTCTTGCCGCAGAGTTTGAACTTCCATTTTATTTGTTAGAAATTTTTTAGTTACAAATTTCTAATTATAATTTTGTTAGATAGATTTCCTCTCGTCATAAATGAACTCAAAATGGCCAGATAAAAATTGATTTTGAATAAACCCTTTTTCGAATTGAATAAACATTTTTTAAAGTTTTATAATCGATATTTCAAATCTATATTTGAAGATTATGTTTTATGATTTGACATGTATATTATATTCAAATTTGTGTTCTTATACATATTATGATCGTATCTTGACAGTATTCTAAAGATGGTCAAATAGATCAAAACCGGTCTACACATAGCATTTATTTTATTGGCAAGAAAACACTCAGTTCATTTGTAATATATATAGTATATATTATTATTAATTTACCTTAGGATCAATACCATTTGGATTGAATATAGAACCATCATATTCAACGATTCCAATGCATTTTGCACCTGTACGATGGAAATATCTCATTGTATGTAATCCTACATTACCAAAACCTTGAATGATATAAGTTTTTCCGGCCCAACCAGGAGTTAAATCAATCATTTTCATAAAAGTTGATTCGTTTATAAAATTATCTACTCCATGAAAAACACCTCGTCCTGTGGCGGATACTCTACCATGAATACCTCGTTGATTAACAGGTTTACCAGTAACACATGCGTGAGCATTAATATCAGTATAACCAACAGTTCTTGCAAAAGTATCGGCTATCCATGACATTTCTCGTTCCCCTGTTCCTACATCAGGTGCAGGCACATCAATACCGGGCCCTACAAAAATCGGCAAAAATTAATAATGAATAAAAATAATAATTAATAAATTAATAATAAATAAATACACCAGCAAAGAATTTTTCCTTTATCCTACATAGTATGAAAATTAATAAGGTATAGGGATACTTCTTTGCGTTAAGAAGTAAGTACTGCGAAGAAGTATGCTTATATTTTATAAAATTAATATTAATTAAACTTACCAATAAATCCTTTTTTTGCTAATTCAAGGCAAAAACGACGTGTAATCTTTTCCAATTCATTGTCACTGTAAGTTTTTGGATCTATTTGAATACCGGCTTTTCCACCACCAAATGGCACATCTACGCAAGCACACTTGAATGTCATTAGTGCGGCCAAAGCTTTAACTTCATCTCGACACACATCTAATGAATAACGAATTCCTAAAAATTTAAACAAAAAAATTAGAATCTATTGATATTTTCATTCAATGCCTATTTTAAATAACAACAAAGTAACGGATGTAATGCAAACAAAAGAATCTTGTGTATACACTTACAAAGCCCATAGTGGGTGCCGACCCACGTACAACGCACGGACTGGTGACAGAATGTGTTTAATTATGACGTAATATTACGCAATAATCCACTTACATACATGTGTTTCATATGGGAATATCGTGATTTTCAAATTTAAATTGTGAGCTTAATAGAAGACCTACCAAATTCATCCTCACATTAAATTGACTTGAATTTTTGTGTTCGTTCGTTTGGTGAAGCTATTTTATAGGAAAAAGTGTACTTTTGAGTTCATATTTATTACCTCTAACCCAAAATTCTTTTATATTTAATTCTTAAATAAAATTCTTTTATATTTAAAAATAATTTCGATAATCCACTCATGCTCGTCACGAATTACATATTAATATACTACACAAACATAAAATTCCGGTTCGTGAAAATTTTCATTTCAAACCCCGATCTAGGTGTCATTCAGTCACCGAAATTCAATTAAGCCTACTGTACACTATGCTTGATACGCTTCTAGATTTCACCACTGGGTTTAGCGCTGAGAATTGTGGTGAGAATTGTGGACACCCCGATCTAGGTGTCATTCAGTCACCGAAATTCAATTAAGCCTACTGTACACTATGCTTGATACGCTTCTAGATTTCACCACTGGGTTTAGCGCTGAGAATTGTGGTGGTTTTATACTATGCTGGCTTCACAAGATGATGCAATATACAAGATATGATATATGCATGCATCCGAGTTCTATTTTTGTTATTATTGTGTCATTGCTTCACACGATGCACGTTGCCAAGATGTTTGCTGCGTATTCTTTTGCATTTGTTGCCGACCTAAATTTTTCAATATATTACACATACATGATTGAGAACTTCTCTTTGAAGATGCTAGTAATAGTCTTTTTCTGTTGATCATGTACAAGCAGGTTTCTTCCTCGTACGCGTCAATCAATGCTGTAGTTTTCCATGTTTTATTGCAATTAAATTGAATCACCAACAATAGTACAAATATTTGTTTATTAAATTTTTACAAGCTCAGTGAAATTTTAGTGAACTTAATTTTACCACTTACAATTTCAGTTTTAGACATCGTTGTACAATTATATTTCGATTTATTAAATCTCCTCAGTTAAACTCAGCCTTAAATGATTGAATAAGGATTAAAATCCACTTTATAATTGAAATCACAAAAAACTATGTGGTAAAATTTGTTATTATTTAAATGACACATGTTTTGACAAACCCACATCGACTAAAATTAAATTAAAATTATAAGCGGTAAAATTAAGTTCACTAAAATTTCACTTAGATTTTAAAACTTTAAAAAACATATCATTTCACAAGTTAATAAACAATTTATAAATATTACAAATATATGCAACTTTTTATTAAATTGATTCGTTTACGACGTGGTTGATTAACGGTCGTGTTTATAGAACGGAAAACTCGGGGAAATACACGTTTTTCAATACATGCATTCTTGCTCTGCAAGTACTGACTTAGTAACAATGAAATCCAAATCCGACGCTTAAGCATTAGTATGGTATTAATATTTTTTAAAATGAGTTTCAAAATTTCAATTCTTAACATTATAAGAAACCTCAACGTTGCTTTATTTATTATGATTTTTTCGCAGACCATTGCCGGTTAGACCAAGTGAGAACTTTTATAAACACAGCATGATCCACAAGAACTCGAACAAAGCGAGAACGCGGAGCGTCAGTGGGTTTTGATAAACGCAACTAAGACTCGAATTCACCCTAAAAAATTATTTTCTTCAAAATACTTCTTAAATCGACGCAATTCCATGTTTTATTCAAATAACAGTACACATAATATGTGACGGCTGCATAAAAATGCGATAAAATACGTGATTTTAAGTAAAATTGCAACAAAAAATTCAAAATGTCCGGGGCTTGAGGTTCAAATTTAGTTTATCATGGATACGTATTTCAATTTTGAGTTTTTAATGCCTAAACGTGAAAATTTTTGAATCATCCATAGTTTATAATATTTCTAATTATGTTCTTTTTCATAATATTATACCATTTCTATAGGGAATTTGCAATTTTCGACTTCGTGTTCTCGTACCCTGCCCCGATATTGAATTCTCGATAGGAGTTTGACTCCACGACTACGGCTTACCAACCAATTATCAACGACCGTACTCAACAAATCGATATAAATCTGGAATATTTTTGATAAACAATTTCTATGAAATACATACCTATATCAGATTTTGGAAATTTATCCTTTATTTATTTTATAGATTAAAAATCTTAGAGCACATTTTATCAGTAATCATACTTCTTGATCGATAATATTTTATTTCTATTTTCTAATAATCTACATAATATTAGATTATGTACGTCATCCGTAAATTATGCTAAATATTTTTAATTTTTGATTGGATAATTGGATTAAAATGCCATAAATTCTTGAAGTCTTTCTTGTAATGTTTTAGTCGTTTAAGATATATATTTTAATTTACCGAATAATTTGAAAACACTGAAGTAAGCTAAAACTAGAAAATTATGCAGTACAAAATGAAAATAAATTGTAAAACAAAAAGATGAAATGTACACTAAAATATACCATATAAAGGGTATTGTTTTACAAGACTCAAAGTGGAATCTTTTCCTCTTTATTTTTTTGTACTTTTTTCATTTACGAAAAATAAGCAATGTTTCTTTCGTCCCAAATTTCTCTGAATATCGTCCCCATTGTAGAACTTGGAACACAACTTAAAAGATTGATTTAACATCTCTCTAATGCGTCAGAAAGTAGAAACTATTGCACTGACTTTCTTTAAAGCTGCCTTGAAGATTATTGTGCGTGTGGCAACTTCAAAATCAAAAATTACTAAATTTTTCATGTCGATGCATTTTATTATTCTAGTAGTCTCACTAATCCAAATTATATAAGCCACACTCTTGTTCGGATTAGCAAGTTTACATAAACTGTCATTGAACTACGAGCAAAAAGGCTGAACATGAATGAACAGATTGCGATATTCAGAATATCGAGGGATCGGATTAGCAGAACTCGTTGGTACTTATTTCTGGTTTGTATTTTTTTGGATTGTTTATACTTTTTTGTCAGAATTTCTAAAGTAACATTTATTTTCCTTTTTAACTATTAAACTATCTGCATTTATATCTTATAAGTACAGTGCTGCCCATACCATAGCTTCGTGTTAAGTTTTGAATATGCATTGTGAGGGAAGTATCTACATTCTACCTTTGATAGATTGCACAACCGAAGCTGTTGTTCTTTGATTTAAACTAACTGGACTATAGGTACATACCTATTTTTACTCATGCACATGATGTCGATTGTACATTTTATCTTATGAATTTCGGACTGCTTAGATAAAATAGAACTAAAGTTGTTTACCCTTTTTCTTTAAACTTAAAGAATGTCTTGGTATTTCATAATTTCATACCAACAGCTTGTGAAGGAGATGTGGTCGGGGTCGAACCCACGACTGCGGCATGCAATGTAACACTCAATTATTGTTAACCTACGAGTGCGTTCTGCATTTGGGTATACGCTGTTTCTACTCATAATTATAAGCTGTTAGCCTTTTTATCACTAATTTAAGTTAAAAAATAATAAAAAGGTAATGTTTGATGTATTAATTTGAAAAAAATTGTATTAATTTAATTATATCAACAACCTTCACATGAAAATCTACACTAAATATTACCTACGTTTGTATAAAAAATTGAAAAACATTTAAATGTGTTAAAATTATAACTGTCATCTAAATTAACTAATTAGAGCTAATTGATAACGTAACTTAATACAACAAAAAATTTCAAATATAGTACAACAATATTTACCCAAGCTGTTAATTAATGTTTAGCGTTTTACGTAATACATAGGTCCTTATTTTATCATTTAGTACTATTTAATAATAATAATTGGGTATTGTTTAAAAATAGTACAATAATGCTACAAATAATTTATTGATTAATCAATTTTATCTTCGAGAACGATGTTTTAGATGCTGTCTAATAATAGTAAATTATGTAATAAGTTCGCAAAATAAGGTTTTAGCGGACGAATCGCAATGTCTCCAGATGAGGTGGGAGATGAATCCGTAAAGCCATTTGCGTACATGTTGTTGCATACAACTGTTTTTTATATTAGCTCTGCAAAAAAGATTTTCTTGCATTAAAATATTAAATTTGCATACATATTACAATTCCTGCTCTAAAACTCTGTTTTGCGAACCAATGACGATTTAAGTACTAGGCCGCTAAAATAACATTTTGCGGACTTGAAACAATTTCGAAAGTAATCATTTTGTGGGACTAATACAAAAAAATTTGTTTTTATAATATGCTCAATATTTTGCCTGTATTCCGTATTCAAATTTTTATTTTCTCAGGGTTAAATTATAATTAGATAGAGATACATTTTATCCATTCGGATAAAGTCCATAGCCGAGCAAGAATGGGGGAATTGGCTGATTTTTTTCACAGTCTCCTTTTTGAGCAACATTTGTGCAAATATTAGATTCGAAATGTTTATTTATATTCTTACAAAAAATATTTTGAAATTTAGAAAGAAGTATTTTTACTTCCTGTAAAAGTTTCCAGGAAACCGTATTGCGAATTACACGATATCAAAATGTGGTGTAGAGATACTAAAGATTTATAATTGGCAATTTTTTAACAAATAAAGTGGAAAAAACGGAGAAAAAAATTTTTAAAGTGAAAAATGGATCTGTACCTACAAAGCACAATTTTTTAATTTCAAAGTTCTCCGAGGTTAGCTTATAATACAGCGACCAAACCGACAATGTTGAAATCACTGAATTTTTCTGAAAATAATCTAGTAATCCGATTCTAAGAACTATGGAATCAGAAAACAAAAGAGCAAAAAATTAAACAATCAGTTTTGAGTTACAAAATGTCAAAAAGTCGCGCCGCAATTTTATCGTTATTTGAAGCTGGAAATCGTCAATGTGAAATAGTTCGAATGCTTAAAATTCCTCGACAAACCGTTTCCGACACCATCAAACGATTTAAAGAACTTGGTAATATGAAAGACCGACCTGGAAGAGAAAAAAAATGTTCTGCCAACACTCACCGGAATCGCAATATCATTAAACTTCGGATTCAAAGAATCCGAGACTGTCGATGCGAAAAGTGGCTCGTGAAACCGGAATCACGCGAGAGTCGGTTCGACGAATAGCTAAAAATGAACTTAAGAAGAAGCCTTATAAGCTGCGAAAAGCCCAAATGCTAATTGTTGAAAACAAGCGAGTACGACTTCAACGATGCCATGCTCTTCTATATCCCACCGCTGCTCAAAAAATGGGAAAATTTTGGTTTTACAAATGAAAAAATTTTTACTATTGAACAATTTCACAATCGTCAAAATGATAGGTATTGGTCAGAGAAGCACCCGAACCTTCTGCCATCGTTGTTCATCGCCAATACCTCAAGTCTGTCATGGTTTGGGGCGGTATTTGTGCTACCAGTAAAACACCTTTAGTTTTTGTGGAAGAAGGAGTTAAAATTAACAAGGAAATCTGCCACCGGGATATTTTAGAAGCTGTAGTTCTTCCGTGGGCTCAACAGAACTTTGGTGACCAACATTGAACCTTTCAACAAGGCTCTGCACCTGCTCACAAGGCGAAAACTATGTAAGAGTAGTGCCGAATCAATTTTCCTGATTTTATCAGTTCCGCTGAATGGCCGCCATCTCACCAGATCTTAACCCAATGGATTACGCCATGTGGTCAATTTTAGAGGCCAGAGCCTGTGCAAAACCACACCAAAGTTTGGAATCACTACAACAGTCAGGAATGGGACAAAATATCCCTAGAATAGGTACGAAAAACAGCCGAAAATTTCATTCGACGTTTAAAGCTCTTATCCACGCAGAAGAAAGCCACTTTGAAATTTTATAATTTATGATGTACATAAGGTTGTTGTTAGAGCTGTAGTTCTTCCGTGGGCCAACAGCACTTTGGTGACCAACATTGGACCTTTCAACAAGACTCTGCACCTGCTCACAAGGCGAAAACTATGTAAGAGTAGTGCCGAATCAATTTTCCTGATTTTATCAGTTCCGCTGAATGGCCGCCATCTCACCAGATCTTAACCCAATGGATTACGCCATGTGGTCAATTTTAGAGGCCAGAGCCTGTGCAAAACCACACCAAAGTTTGGAATCACTACAACAGTCAGGAATGGGACAAAATATCCCTAGAATAGGTACGAAAAACAGCCGAAAATTTCATTCGACGTTTAAAGCTCTCTATCCACGCAGAGAAAGCCACTTGGAAATTTTATAATTTATGATGTACATAAGGCTGTTAATTGTTATCCACTTTTAAATTTATGCGTTTAAATAAGTTAATTTTAGTTGCTAAAAACACTCCCCAAGTACCTCCAACTCGAAAAAGTATGGATGTTGACGCGACGGATCTCAGAGAGCGACTGGTATATTCCCACCACTAGTCACTGCCAACCCAGGCATAGCACACGTACCGTCAACAGAATAGAAATTTTCCCGCATTTCGTGATTTTTAAAATCGATTTTTAGCGTTATTATTGTAAATATCGACTTCATCCATAGTACATTCCACTCGTATTAACGTTCTCTAACTAATTCTAAATAAACTTTTGTAAAATCATTACAGGCAAAGACTTCGTGTTAACGTACTCGACCCCAATATCGGAGTATTTCCAACCGTGTCTCCCTCACACGACGCTAACAATATCTTTGAGGTATTAAATACTTTTCTGTAATTGAAGCGTAGAGTGAATGTGCCTGTTCATGGCCTGTGTCGGTCCTCGGCATAGAAAGGTTAAAACTGCATAACTGAATTTTATAATTTACAAATTTTGTAATAAGCCCTAACGACATGCGACGCATAGGAAGTAAGATATTTGCAAAAAAAAAGAATTGTCATAACCTTTGATATCTTGAAGCTCGGACACGGGATCTTAAGAAAACTTTTCAGCCAGTCGTCTTTATAATGTCAAAACCGAGGTATATGCAAATTTTCAGCTTTCAAATCTTTGTTTGACTAAACTAATAGTAGTAGATGTTATTTACTTTAAAAGGAAAACTACCTTAAAAATAGACCGACAAATTACATAAATTTCCTAAATGAAATAACCGTTTCAGATCGTTTAAAAGGACTCTAAAGAAGACGGTCGCGGCCTAGCGCTTAAGTGCGTCAAATGCTAAACCGAGATCGCCGGTTCAAATCCGGACGGAGTGAGAATTTTCTGACCGTCTTCCCTCGGCAGGCAATGGCAAACCACCGAGATAGAATGCCAAGAGAACTCTAAAAAATAGAGTCACCAAACCCTCTTAAGGGTAAACAGACTGAGAAGGAAGGAAACAAGAACTTGGTCAAAGTGTCATGTACTCCAACAATTAGTAGAAGTGTAGTACAGCCAAATCTTGCAGACAGATCAGTTTAGAAATGTCCCGGTTTAAAGTAAGAAAACCATATAAAACCTGCTTGCTTTTACAAAAAAAAACACAGAAGTGAAATATAAAGAAGACATACAAAAAATTCAATCCAAAGCTGATCTTTGGATAGTGCTGAGAAAATTGATACCGCGCAGTACAGAATTCTATTCAAAATATATAAAAAAAAATTGCCAAACATGGAAGAGGAAATAACTATTAAAATATTGAGTTGTTTTTCGTAGTAAGGCGCTTATAGGGTTAGTATTTTGGATAAAACCAATTATAAATGCTGAATTTCACATTAAAAACATTGTTAAAGATGTAATGTTACCTTTAGCCGAAGAACAAGTACCGTTTCGATGTTGCTTTTTAACAAAATAATAATTCTAAACATACTTCAAAGAAGACTAAAAAAAATTTTCAGTAAAATAATGTCGATTTCATGCCCTGATCAGCACAATCTCTGGATTTAAATCCAATGGAAAACCTTTGCAAGAACATTATTAATGAATCTAATAAGAGTATAAAAGAAGACGGTCATGAACTGGCACTTGAGTGTGTCGAATACCAAACCGAGATACCCGGTTCGAGCCCGGGCGGAGTAAACAAATTTATTCTGACCGTCTTCCTTCGGAAGGAAGTGGTTACCCACCGAGGTAATTGATTAAGAAAGCCCCCCCCCCTCCTTATAGGGAAGGATCACGACACTCGATATCGAGTTAATGACTAAGAAGAAGAGTATAATAAAACCAAAAAATTAAAATGAGCTGTAGAAAGCAATAGAGCAAGAATAGTATTTCATTTCATCAGAACGCTGTCAACGGTTAGTTGAATCAATGCTTAAAGATGTAAAACGGTATGGAAACCAAGATTAAATCACTAATTATTAATATAATAATAATAATACCTAATTATTCATTTTTTTAAGATTCATTTTTATTTTTTGTTAAGGTTGTATATTTTAAAACATTTTAAAAGTTTGTTTTGATAATCATTGCAACTCTTCGCGCTTGTAGTTTAAAGTAAGATAGAGGCAGGTTTCCTCGAGCGTTTTAATTTGATCTTCCGATAAGGAAAGCTTATAAAAGCTCATTGTTCTTGCCAGCTGACATGACCTAGTGAAGGTTGTTAGGTTTACAACGGCGTTGTCAACCGGATTTGTGAGTCTGGGGAGCAACGTTTCCTTTAGCCTTATCATTTAAATGAAACTATGTCAAGTATACAATTCGTCTGTCCGGTCCGTCCGCGTAAAGGTAGCCGCGCGTTAGGCCGGATAGGCTCAAAACAAAACAATCAGAATAAACCAACTTTTAAGTTTCCCACGCACTAGGTCAGTTCGAATTGAAAAGGAAATATTGAAACATAACATAAAAGTAACATTTAAAATGCTTTTCAAAAACGATTTTTGAAAACAATGTGGTACCTACTTACTATAATAAAATTAATTTTTGTACATATGTACATAGGTAGTACATGCATACATAAAATATGTACATATAAAGTTTTCAAATACTAAATGAGAAATGTGAAAAGAAACAATAGTTGAAAAATGTTAAGACTCTTCTTAAAAAAATTCTGATCGTCATTTAAAAGATCCGGGAGTAAATTATAAAATCGCCATACATGATAATTTTTCTTTTCAAATTTATATACATTAGCTGCAAAAAACAGCCACGGCCACTTTTTCGTCGGCAGAACATCCTGCTAAAAAGTCCTGGTTCGACAAATGAATAAGTGTAAAATTGTTTGTTAATTTAAATTTAGATGTATTCGTTGATGATTTAGAAAGAATATATAAATATTCTCTATGTAGTTATGAGTTTTTTCTGCACAAGCACGTTTATCTAAAATATTAAATGAATTTAAAAAATAAAAAAAATTAAACGCAGTCTTTATGAATAGTTTATTTAAATTATTTATATCTATATAGAAGTAAATTATTAACTTGCGGAAAATAATATAAAATTTGAAATATTTATAGAATATTCCCTAAGACGGTGAGACTGTCCTTTTTCAATATTCCAGAATGTAACTACTAAGTCACATAAAATTAACTACACATTTATTGCATAATGCTCATTGGGGCTCACCTATGGTGAGTCATGAATCCCTGATTGAGACTCTAATTTTAGGCCCGGTTTTTTCATATTCTGTTGAAGTATCATTTAGCTAAATGTCAGATAATATAAAACAGTTAGTTGCTATTAAATTTCAGGCACTTAATTTAAAAGATGAAAAAACACCTTTTTAAGTTAACAGAGACTTTCCACGATATATTAGCTTGTTAATTTTTTTAATTTTAATTTTTTAAATCTAAATTTTATTAAGCAAATATAAAAAATGAAGGTGGTAAACATTTGCAAAATTCCTGTAAATTCTGGTTTACATTCGCTTAAATTAAATTAAAATAAGTACAAAACCTTCGTTAATTTACACAAATTGCAAGCTTTCTAATTTAAAGTAAGCGTCCGATTGGTGCAATTTTTCACGGGATAATTCAATTTAAACGAACATAAACCAAACTTAAAATTTGTCTATTCAAATTATAATACCTTAAGAGGGAGATTTTTTAATGAGGAAAAATGTCGTCAACAGGTGGCGCGACAATAAGAAAACCAGCAAAATACAAACAAGTAAGTTTTACAGATGAAAATTTTTTGTAAAGATAGAATTTATATAAATTCTATTTAATAGTTTATTGACCTAAAATACAAAAAAGTTTATATTTTTTTAATTTTTCATCTTTTACAAGCTCTTACATAAAAATAATATTATGCTAAAACATGTTTTCGCTGGTAATATTTATTATTTGGATTACCGGTTTCGCTTTTCAAACATTATCAACTTCAACAACTTAATAAGTTTTCTCATTCGCACTGCAGAAAAAATTTACAATTATTCACGTACCATTACAGAACTTAAGTAATAATATTATATTTGTAAAATTTCATTAACGAAAAAGCGTAAAACTTTTTTTTGATTTGTTGCTACAATTGCTAATCATTTTACTTTATCATATGTAATATGAGAAAGTATTGTTTTCGTCAGAAAAAAATTTGAGATTTTGATGGATTTACACTTTTGAGGTCCCTGAGTAAAATAAGACCATTTCCAAAAATGTCTGTGTGTGTGTGTGTGTGTGTGTGTGTGTGGTCAAATTTTGTGTGCGACCTACAGCAAAACTAATAGGAATTTTCAAACAAAATTTTGGATTTTGTATCCTTATGTTGAGACTTAGAGCTGATTAGATTTTGGCTAAAATTGATTCACGGGAACTATTTTTTAAATTTTATTATTTAATATTAGTTTTAATTAATATTTCAAAACTAATAAGAATTTCAAAACGAAATTTAGGATTTAGCATACTTATGTCGAGATTTAGAACTGATTAAATTTTAGTTAAAATTGTTTTATGAAAACTATTGTTTTTATTTTTTAAGTTTTATTATTTAATATTAGTTTTAATTAATATTTTGAAAAGTAATACAATTTCTAAACTAAATTTAGGTTTTCGCATATTTTAATCGATATTTAGAACTCATTAAATTTTAGTTAAAATTTGTTTATAAAAACTATTGTTTTTATTATTTTAAATTTTATTATTTTAAATTTTATTATTTAATATTAGCCTTTATTTAATATTTTAAAAACTAAAAGGATTTTCAAAACTAAGGTTGGAAATTTGTTATGTTTATGGCAGGAATTAGAACTGATTAAATTTTGGATAAAATTGGTTCATGGAAGCAATTCTTTTTAAATCTTTTTATTGAATATTAGTTTTATTAAATATTTCAAAACTAATGAGAATTTCAAAACTAAAGTTGGTATTTTGTATTTTTATATTTAGACTTAGAGCTGATTAGATTGTAAGTCACATTGGTTAATGGAAAATATTTTTTTCTTTTTATTTTTTTTAATATTTAATAAAAGTATATGATAAAGTCATGGGCATGGCCACATCCGATTTTTAACGTGAAAAGAAGTGGTGTAATCGTGCCGTAACTAGGCATGTGCAACAGGTGGAGCCGCACAGGGCGCAGGATAAAGACAGCACAGAAACGACCGACAAAAAATTATATTTTTTAAAATACACTTTCGGCATTTCATTGACATTAAATTTTGAAGCGATTTCTAAAATAATATACGTGGACTAAGTTTAAAGAAATATTTTTATTTTTAAAAATAAACAAATAATTTATTAGCCTAGCCATGGCAGTGAACTAATAAATATAATAAGGAGCAATATAGCTGCCAATTTTAGTTTACAGTAGTGTATTCTTTTAAGATTTTATTATCGTAAGTTTTTTATTGGGTAAAAAATATGTTGTTGATCCAACACTAAAAAATTAATCAACATCCCATCATAATTGAGATTATTTTGTTGTACATATACAAGGTGTTTGGTAAACATGCGGCAAAAATTCCAGGGGTTATTCCTTGGCCTATTCTAAGAATATTTTGTTCTATGACGATTTCTGAAAAACCCCTTTGTTTCGAAGATACAGGGTGAACAAAATTTGCGACAGTAACAACATTTTATTATCAAAAAGTACATGTAAAGTTGCTGAATCTACAATAATTGTTCGAAATGACTTCCTACAGCCTAAATACAAGCATTCAATCTTGTCCCCATACCATTGCGGCCACACGCATGGCCTGTTCGATCCCCCGATTTAAACCCCCTGGATTTATGGGACTTCTTATGGGGCTATCTGAAGTCATTAGTCTACGCTACTCCAATGGAGAATTTAGACGACTTGCGGATAATTGCTGGGTGTAACTCAATTAGAAACAACCCTGGTGTGTTTGAAACAGTTCGGCACTCAATGAAGAGAAAATTGAATGCTTGTATCCAGGCTGGAGGAAGTCATTTCGAACAATTATTGTAGATTCAGCAACTTTACATGTGTCGCAAATTTTGTTCACCCTGTATCTTCGAACCAAAGGGGTTTTTCAGAAATCATCATAGAACAAAATATTCTTACAATATGCCAAGGAATAACCCCTGGAATTTTTGCCGCATGTATACCAAACACCCTGTATATTTTTCATATATAAACTACAAGAACGAGAGTAATTTTATGTTATTCAACTTGTCAACAATTAATTTTTTTTGGTTGTGTTAAAAATAAATTTTTAATTTCAGCAACTTTATTACAAGTAGATAATTAAATTACAAAAATAGTTATTTTTATTTTATTAATTCAAAATAGTAAATATTTAAATTATCAAGTACAAATAAACCTTTTATTGCACTTCTAGTTTTGCTTTAAAATTCAACAATTTGTAGTTCTTCTTATGATATACTTTTGAAGAACATAGGTTTTGAATTTAAGATTGTGATTTTGCTCCCCTATATAAAGTAAATTTTATATTTTTTGAATACATAAAATTATTTAAAACAATAATAATGTTAAATTATAAAGAAAAAGTTAAAAGGGGCCTAAAAATAAAATCTTGTCCAAAGTGCCAAAAACATAGTCACGACAATGTATACATCCGAGGTGCATACCTCATAATAAGTACGGTACTGAAAAGACCACTACACGTTATGTGATCTATCGCCACAACTATCTGATGAGATTTATTTGAAAGTAAAAATTCCTTGTGACCTATCGCTTATTATCTGAAGTTACAATGAAACTAAATGTAATTCGGACAAGAAATTTAATAATGTGAGGTATCATTGCGATGGAATGAATCGCATCAATTGTGATGTCATCTCCGCTAACGCTTCCCTAATGTGCTACGCCGTGATTTATGTTAATTAAAATATTTTGATAAATCAAAATTTCAAATATTAATAAATTATTCAATGAATACATTTCAATTTTGACTTTGACCTGTCAATAAAATTCTGACTTAGCAGAGATTTGCTTAAAACTGAGCCAGCTCCAACCTAGTTTAACTACTACTATCGTTAAAAATTCCAACAATTTCAAAACTTTTATGGCATTGCTAATAAAGTATGTATTTTTGTGTTGATAAATCTTGGATTGAGGTGATCCCAATGAATAATGTTTTTCCCGTGATCTATGGTCAACTGAACATTGAAAACCATGGTCTGGATAAATTAGTAATGGTGTCAAACGATTTTAAAAATATCGCCATTTTACAATCTTCTTCTTCTATAACTTTAACTTAGAACAAGTCCTGTTTAATTCCAACAGCAGCATCGGCGATATCCGAAGCCACTGCTAGTACTGTGAGCATTACTTGTTTTATATCTGAAGTAGCTTGCTAGGCTGGCCTCAGATGACCTGTTACCCTGTTGCTAATGCTGGCAATTCATTACCATAGGAGAACCACCGTCTTTACGTGCCTTCCGAAGCACGGAGACGGCATTGCAAAGAGCTCTACCCGGATCCGAACCGGAGCGCCTTACATTAGCAGTAGATCGCGCTAACAACTAGGCCAATGACCGTCTCTTTTACAATCATCATTAGAATACTATCAATCAATCCAAGTGTGTGCTGAAGTACCAGAAAGAACGCACCAAAACAGCGGTAGCTATAACCATTTAAAAGAATCGCTCCATACGATATACGGCAGAGAAAAGGTATTTTTAAACCTTCTCTAGAGAAATATAAGAAAATAGAGAAAATTATAACTTCGTTGGAATTTCCTAAAACACAGCCGAAACATGTGCAGCATTTGAAATACTCAACTATATAAAATCAGTTTTGACTCAAACATGATAGAAACTGTGGTTGAAACTCCGCGCAATTATGTTGGCTTCCTAACTTTGGAGAAACTTAATATTTAGTCTTTGGGCTACATAACGGCTGAATTAATGCTAAAAACTATATTATTCCCAGCAGTATAGCTGTATAGCGCGAAGCATGTACGGGTCGACTGCGAGGCGGTGAGTCGCGGTTCGAACCCTGCTGGCGCTAGATACACTGCTGTGATCAAAAAGTCCAATATCGATCTGTGGACTATGAAGGCAACGGAAACCAAATGAATTACCTTTCCCAAGAAAAAGATCTTCACAAGTTTATGATCGAATAACATCCGGTAACGGATACCCCCTAAAGAAGATTTATTCCCAAGGTTTTGCGAAAAATTAAGGATTATCGCGGAAAATTAGACCCTTTAAAACCTTTGAATAGTTAATAGGACCTTCCAAACAAACTTTATTTCAAACGAAACAAAATCCTTCAGAAGGTATACAACAGAAACACCTAAAAGAACTGGACTTCATACAGGCCAAATATGAGGCATCTATGGTCTTAGGGCTTATATGCACTATAGCAACGATGAGCTTAATGTAAAGTAAATTGCGGGGACCGATCTAGGTAAATCACAATATTAGCAAAAACTGCAATTGCACTGTGCGTCCATAAATGCCTAAAAGAAAGGTAAGGGCAAACAAATAAATATAATGCTGATAGCCAAGCTGCGATAAAGGCCTCAAGTTAACAGTTATGGTCTTTTCCACATGGGAATGCAGACAATCTCATAAGAAACTGGCTAATGGGCAAACAAAATTGCCTTCGCTGGGTACCAGGTCATGAAATCGAGGGTAAAATAGCTGACAAGTTAGCTAGATCAGGCTCAAATGCTGCCCCAATTGGGCCCAAACCATTCTGTGGGCTATCCAAAACACACAGGTGATTCAAGGTCCAGAAGTGGGAGGAGAGCAAAAACCCTCTGGAAAAATACACCAGGACAAAGACAGGCGAAGAAATTTATAAAGTATTCAACTGCAGAGGCTAAAAAGCTTCTTCTTTTATCAAAGAATGAAATTAGACTCATTACAGGGCTGCTCACTGGACACTGTCAAGTGAAATATCACCTCAAAAAAATGAGACTAGAAGAAGACGACAGGTGCAGCTATGTGAATTGGAAATAAATCGGCCGAACACATCTCTGCAGCTGGCTCGGCTCGGCTTAGGCAAAAATATTTGGGCAGACACTACTGACACCCAGGAGGTGAAAGATAACCTCTTAGAAACATTCTATGTTTTGCTGCAAAATTGAATTCCTGAATATCTAATTAGAAGGGTCATGCAAAAGATCAATACTGGTCGCGGTAAAAATACACCAGGACAAAGACAGGCAAAGAAATTTATAAAGTATTCAACTGCAGAGGCTAAAAAGCTTCTTCTTTTATCAAAGAATGAAATTAGACTCATTACAGGGCTGCTCACTGGACACTGTCAAGTGAAATATCACCTCAAAAAAATGAGACTAGAAGAAGACGACAGGTGCAGGCTATGTGAATTGGACATTAAATCGGCCGAACGAACACATCCTCTGCAGCTGTGGTGACCTGGCTCGGCTTAGGCAAAAATATTTGGGACAGATACTACTGACACCCAGGGAGGTGAAAGATAAGCCTCTTAGGAACATTCTATGTTTTGCTAGCAAAATTGAATTCCTGAATATCTAATTAGAAGGGTCATGAACAAAAGATCAATACTGGTCGCGGTTCTGGAAGGCTCATGTAGTCAATCGACTACATGATACAATACAATACACGATTGAGCAGCCGTACAAATGATAAAACTTTATTATCAAAATGAGTGTTCGTCAGTGCAAACGTTGCGCGCGTTGCGCCCATTTTATGGCAGACGCGGTGGCGCGCATAGTGGTCGGTTAGGTGGCCAAATTCGAGACAACCAGTTCGGTAAACAATCAGCCAACTGTTTGGTGCAAATTTTGGGCCGGCGACGTCATTGCTTCGTACTTTTATGAAAATGACGTTGGTGAGACCATCACCATCAACGGCAAGTGCTACAAACGATGCTAACCGATATTTTTGGGCGAAATTGAACGATATGGAGGTAGACATGAGGTTCCAGCAGGAGGGGCTACGTGGCATACAGCAGACGCCATTATGGACATTTTGCATGAACGATTTGAAAGTACGGTTGTCTCTCGCAGAGGTGGAGTGAATTGGCCACCAAGATTGTGCGATTTTCTTGTGGGTTTTCTGAAGTCGCAAGTCTATGATAATAAGCCGCCATCGACCGATGCCCTTAAAGCCAACATAACCAATGCCATCCCTCAAATTCAGCCGGATCTATGCGGCCGAGTCATTGAAAATTGGACCACTCGGAACCGTGCCACCGTGAGAAGCCGCGGCGGACATTTAAACGATGTTATATTCCATACATAATGGCATACATGGGGCTTTCAAATAAAAAAAGAATTTCGTTAATGCTTCGCACACAGCTTGTTTTATTCCATTTCAACATCGACCCGCCCTTATTGAAAAACCCTTTTTATTAGCTAACAAAAGATTAAGAACCACTGTTTACAGGTTAAAATAAATTTTTGCTCGGAACTTTATTTTTGAAATTTTTTAATTTTAATGAAAATATTCTTCTTTTTTAGTTTTTAAATATATTAATTTTTTCCCTAAAATATGTCGTCCCAATTTTGATTACGTCAAGTTATTTTCTTTTAGTCCGAAGTTAATTTTACACATCTCCACAAATATGGAGATTAAAATTGCGTCTACCCGTAATGTCGGTAGGTATGACATGGTGTAACAAAAAATAAGAACCATTTTATGTTGTACAGTTTATATGAGAATTTTGTTTATTCAAATTGTTTAATTTTTAAGGTGATAAAATATAATGGCGCAACTGTATATTTAGTAAAAATATTTCTTTAAATACGAAATTTATATATTATGTACATATCTAACATAACATTTTATGCGCCCCCCCCCCACATAGTGTTGAACAATTTCGACCGTATTTGGTAACTGCAGATAACTCCTGAATTCGTTATATCGTATTATTTACTGACTGAATATCTTCTTCATTATCGTTTATCTGTTACCTACATACCTATGTAGATTGAATTAATAGAATATCGTAATATTTAAGTTCAACTTGAACGAGATAGTTATAAATCAAAATAGGCAAGAAATTAAAAGTGAAAGAGAAAATTAATTTTATCTTGTAATTTTTTGAATTTAAAAAAAAGTTAAAAAAAACTATCTTTGAATAGCTTAATCGTGGTTTTGTGATCCTATAACCTACATATGTACATACCACACACATAAAAATTATTTTAGAAAGAAAGTACTTGCCTCCTTTGCACGGTGTCCTATGTGTACTGTGCTGTGCTCTGTAACCCTTAATTATTTCGTAGTGGCCGTTGTCTCTTTTAATTGGAAAAGCAATTTCGATAACGTGACTGCATTGTTCCATAACCGTTAAAATTCCTTTTACTTTAGCTTTCCTCGTTTCTAAATCTAAACGAGAGCCTTTCTGATGTGCCAAATCTTCTACTAATTTATCTTCGACTATTACACACGCACGATGGAAAAAATATTCTACCATATCGAAAAATTTTGGATTTGGATGATGTGGAATATCTTTTAATCTCTCCGGTATTATATGATCTGCATAATTGCGAGTTTGAACGGTAGCCGGCAATAATTTAAATATCGTGGTGTCGTTAATGGCTTTTATGGAAGCTATGCCCCGCGGTATAGATTTAAGATGAAACATTTTCTACTGTGCGTATCGACGTTCAAAATAAAAGCGTTCTCTGACTAACTTATCTTTAATATTTTATGTATCAAATTCACTATCTTTCTATTCCAAGTGAAACATTACAAACATTAAAATTTATAACACAACACTTCCAAATACTACAACCAGCACAACTGGTGGAACTATTTTTATACAATCTCCTACCTACGACTTTTGACGAGGATACGCATTACATAACAGTACGATTTTACTCGACGATAAGCGACCAAATAGCTGCATTCAATGCAAGTTGTATGCTTATCGATAAGCTATTTCGTTAACAATTTTGTATTAAAAATATATTTTAATTAAGTCTGACGCAGATTATGTTTGTGTGCTTGTTTAATTCTCCAACTTTTGATACGATTTTTTTAAAAGACCGACTAGTTCGTCGAGTTATTTTTTGGAAGTCTTCACTAAACTTTTATAAAACTATCCAAAATTATATGTGTAATCAAATGTTTCATTCTATAAAATGAGTACTTTAGACAAAATTGAATATGTCGAATATGTATTTTTATATTTCCTGGATAATACAATCTTTGAATTGAATCTTGTGGAAATGCAGAATTGCAGTTCTCATCGTCTTTTATTTAATTTAAATGGAAAATTACTTGGAAGCAAAGGATAACAATAAAATAACTTTAATATTTTTACATATGGATTTGGTTTGCTTACCCATATATAGGGAAATTACATGTAAAAACACATTTATGCAAATTTCTGCTTCCCTAATTAATTTAGAGAAAAAATGGAAGAGATGAAAATTATGAAGAAATATTAATTACGATTGATCCAAGTATTAGATTTTATTTATCAATGAGCAAAAAAATCTTTAAAATTGTTAAGATGTCTATGATAACTATTAATTGATGTGATAATTACTTGCTTGCCAATTTTGTACTTTATTAATATGGTTTTCATAAGCTGAAATGAAATTACACAAGTAAAAAATTAGTTTAATTTTTATTTTATAAAATTATTGAAATTATATACGGATGAATGAGACCACCCGTATCAGTCATTTTTTTCAAAAACGGTTAGTCGTAGAGAGTTGCGTCAAAAAAATTTATCCGTGGTAAGAAATCGAATGGTGATATTATTTCCCGGAAAAGTCGGGATCCCGAGGAGATGGCTCCAGAATGTCCAGAACTTCAGAATTTTAAATGCCATCATATGTCAAATGTGGTATCGTTGAAAAGATCTTTAAAAAATAAACAACTTTTGTAAAAATTTTTATTACTGCCACCCTTTTCGAGTAATATTTGATTGAAGTTATTAAATTTGGTTCATTAAAAGTCAGCAGCAGATTTAAATCTAGCTACCTTAGACAATGTCAATAATTGCAATTGTTTTATCCTTCTGTCGTAAAATTACCTGTTGTTCGATTATTTACTGTTTATTATTGATAAATGTTTGTGCACACATTGATAATAAGATTAAATTTAAAATTAATTGTATTAATAAATTGAATTACTAATACATATTTGAGTATCTTACAAGGAAGACCGGCAACTTCTCCTCACTGAATTGATTCATTTTTATTGTGCGTGTAGGTCTTGTATTGGACTTCAACAGGTGGAAGTATAAGGGCACGCTTTTTGGCAATTTTGAGAAAATTAAATTTGAATAATTATATGTATATTACTGATGAACTGCATAAAAATTAACATAAATTTCGTTAGTTGTTAATGGCATTGCGTAAGATTGCAAAAAAATTAAAACATATGCGAAGCGTACTGGGATCGCATCCAGCTCCTGCCAATTTGTTTTTTTATTTATCATCATCATCATCATCATCTTCATCTTCATCTTCACGTATTGGACGTATTGTCCGTTACGTCACTCTTGGTTGCTCCATCGCTTCTTAGGACGGCCTACATTCTTTCTTATTTATTTATTATTTTATTTTTTATTTTTATCTTTTATTTATTTCATTATTAATTCCCCCCCTCCCAGT
Source organism: Lycocerus yunnanus (assembly GCA_036346125.1). Taxonomy (NCBI): domain Eukaryota; kingdom Metazoa; phylum Arthropoda; class Insecta; order Coleoptera; family Cantharidae; genus Lycocerus; species Lycocerus yunnanus. The sequence continues at coordinate 691,870 of JARFIX010000086.1, forward strand.
ATAATATGTCATTGTTCTCAAGAAAACCAAAGCGTTATAATAAACTCGACTCATAATCTGTAAACATTGAATGTTTTACCATTTAGCAGTGAGGCACTGGAGGGTGTTCCACACCCCAGACCCCCCGGTTTCTACAACTTTGGCTTATTGGGATATTAGTTACTTGAGTGTGACTTGTTCAAGTTAGGATTAATTAGTATTTCTAGAGATTTTTTCTAGATTGGTTAAAAAATAAACTGCACAAACGGGGGGGGGGGTGGAACACCCTCCAGTGCCTCACTGCTGAAAGGTAAAACATTCAATGTTTACAGATTATGAGTAGGGTTTATTATAGCGCTTAGGTTTTCTTGAGAACGATGACATAAATTATACTGGGAAGAATTAATAATCAAATAAATAAAAAAAAAATTGGCAAGAGCTGGATGCGATACCGGTACCCTTTGCATATCTTTTTGGTTTTTTTTGCAATCTTATGCAATTTCATTAACAACTAACCAAATTTATGTTAATTTTTATGCAGTTCATCAGTAATATATAATTATTCAAATTCAATTTTCTTAAAATTAGCAAAGAAGCGTGCCCTTACACTTGCACCTGTTGAAGTCCAATACAAGACCTACACGCACAATGAAAATGAATCAATTCAGTGAGGGAAGTTGCCGGTCTCCCCTTGTTAAAAGATATTACTAATTGAAAAAAAAGTGAAAATTGAATTACTTAAATTTTGCCGTTTTCGAATTTAAAAGCTTTCGACATGTTAGTGGTATTGGGAGAATGTGTGCAAAATTTCAGAGCTTCTGAACGAGTTTATGCTGAAAAATATCCCCAACGTGCTCGTCAATCCTTTAATGTTTTTCCAAAAAAGTGTAGCACGTATTTGTACCACAGGCCAGGTGCAACCAACGAACAATCGCGGCAATCGTATTACAAGACATGTACGTGATGAAAGAGAGACCGATATTCTTGCTGCAGTAATGGTTGATCCGCATATTTCAACCAGAAAGCTTGCAAGGGATTTTAAATTTATCCAATACTCTGTATACAGAATTTTTAAAGATGCACATACATATGCATCAAAAATTGAATAATAACAATTTTCAAAGTACTAGAGTCATTTTCTGTAATTGGTTATTAAATCAAAAGCCAGACTTTCCTAGAAAAGTTTTATGGACTGACGAGACTACTTTTAAAAGTACTGGAAAAGTCAACATTCTCAATGCGCATTACTGGTCGCAAACAAATCTTCATTGGCGCGAACTATTGATAATTAACATTTTTGAAAAGTTAACGCGTGATGTGGTATACTTGGAGGAAATATCATAGGCTCTTATTTTTTGAAGAAACTCTTAATGGGATACTATATGCCGAGTTTTTACGTAACGACTTGATTGTCTTATTAGAAGATGTTCCTCTTTAAATGCGAGCAATAATGTGGTTTTCCACTACTAGCCATAAACACTATCATTTCAACGTAAGTTATCGAACTGTGAACCACGCCTTCTATCACCTGAGGTGAATAATATTTTATTATTCACTAGTAGTTAATAATGAACATAAATGCGTTTTCCGGAAACTTCGGGCCATTTTAAAAGAAAATTTATGTGTAAAACGAATTAGCATAACCAAGAAATGCTATCAATAGTGTTTAAATAATTAAAGTCGGTCTATAAATAAGATTAATTTGATATTTAAAATGTTGATTAAATTGGAATTTTGTGACGTTTAGCAATTAGGCGAAATGAGAAAACGAATTATGACAGCTGAAACTGGAAACTATAAATCGATTATTAATAATTATTACAATCAATTATCGTTACAAATAGTACATTTTTTGACAAAATAGTTTTCGTCAACATCTATATACTTGTATTCCACGTTCACTAGTTTTTATTCAATATTTAATGTAACCTTTATGTCAAAATTAATTAAACATTTTAAGCAAGTGTCAACATCAAAACAAAAACTATCATTTGTTTTATAATTTGAAATAAATAATTAAAACGATTTACTTTATTCATTAACAATTATTATTATAAGAGTAAACAATCCTAGTAGTGGAAAAATTGTATATAAACCACGGTAGTGAAGCGTGTTATGTCGCGCGCCTTTTAAATCCGCGGTGCTACGCACCTTGGGATTTAATCTGCCGCTAGGGTTATAACACTATGCTTCACTACCTGGTGTATAATATACTATTAAGGAAGACGGCTGCCCATCTCATTTTTCATTGGTTGCCAGGGACACGGTTAATCAATTATTTCCCAATCGATGGATTGGAAGAGGAAGCACCGTGGCGTGGCCCCCAAGGCCACCAGATTGTACTTCCCAAGATTTTCTTCTTTGGGGCCGGATCAAGGACATTGTTTATGCAGAAAAACCTACAACGAGAGATGATATGAAGCTGAGAATTCGCAATGCCTGTCGGTCATTAAGCTCCAAAGAAGTACTTAAAGCCACTGATAGTGTAACTAGAAGAGCTCAACAGTGTTTAGAAGTAAATTCAAGAAATTTTGAACACTTCTGATATTATTATTGCGACATGACATTTTAAACGCTTGTGATCCGGTAACTAGATTTTAAATACTGACTTCTAATGAACTAAATTTATTAACTTCAATTGAATATTACTGGAAACTGGTGGCAGTAATAAAAACATATTTCCTACAAAAGTGCTTATTTTTTAAAGATCTTTTCAACGATACCACATTTGAAATATGGTGCCATTTAAAATTCTGAAGTTATGAACATTTTGGAGCCATCTACTCGGGATCCCGACTTTTCGAAATAATAATATCACCATTCGATTCTTTACTACTGCTTTTGTGATAAATTTTTTGGCGCAACTCTCTACGAGTAACCGTTTTTGAAAAAATGACTGATACGGGTGGTCTCATTCTACCCTGTGTATTATTAACCTCTGAAATTAATTTAATAATAAACGTTTGATGACAGCAGTAATCATTGTTGAAAGCTTACGAATAATATTTCGTTTTATTGTTTATTTAACCTTTTAATTTTAAAATTTTAATCTAATTTTTTATGTAAAATTTACAAAATTTTACAAAAATTTTACAAAATTCCAAAATTACAAAAATTACGAAAATATACTCCTAGAAAATTCATCTTGGCTTCAGCTAAGTTTACGATCGTTAACATCCTGTAACAGATAGGCACGTGAAGAAGAAGAAAAAGGCATTAATGATATGCTACGTAAATAGTGCAATGTAAAACTTGAAAACGCTTTTTCTCAAAACTGCAAATTCTAAATTGGCCTGCAACATAATTTTAACAGATATAAACCGATTTGCTTAAAATTTTAACTGAGGCTATAAAATTACATTATCTAGATAAGTACGTAAAGATTTGACGTTACATCGTAAACTTTTCTTGTTATAAAATAATTTTTCACGTACATTTTAACAAAAATGGAAATTTGAAATCAATCGTGCATTATTCTTACAAAACCAAAATTTTTTAATTTTCTTACTTACTTACTTATCGAGATAATCTTACTTAAAACTGAAAAAAATTGTTTTTGTTCAAGGCCAAACATTGAAGGAGAAATCTTGCCGGCCGCGGAACGCTATTTATAAAGAGAAATTTTCTTTGCTGAGATTGGCCGCTGCGATTTAAAAAATATATAAATAAAAATTATAAACTATTCTTTAAAATATGTACAATAAATCTCTTTAAACAGATTTTGTATGGCATTTACTATAATATTATAAGTCCTTAGAAAATTGTTAAAGTTATGCTATTTTTGTGTCTCTAGTGTATTATTACCCTTAAGAAAATTACCACACTTGCCCTACGGGCTTGCGGGCTGAAATTTTTCCAGCGTGACTTATTTGCAATATAACACACTAGTACCATAAATAGCTATTAATTGATAAATCGTTCAAGCCATCTGTTTATTCAATTGACACTACAAATCCAGCAAAACAAAAATTAGGATTATTAGAAAATTTACTATCTATCTAACTATCGGTCTTTATAACGTTCTACGACGTCTTCCGATTCCTCTACTTTCAAGAGGGTATCCTAACATTTAATATCTCAAAGATGTTGTTAGCACCTTGTAAGAAAGTTATCGGTTTTACGTGCCTTCAAAGCTCGGAAAATGCCACAAAAGTAAGTACCTGTCCAGATTCAAACTGGGCACCCTAGCGTTAGCAATTGATCGCGTTAACAACCAACAGCCAATGACCGTCGTCATTTTACATTTTCGTGTTTATTTTATTTAATAAAAATAAATCCGTTTTCACACTCAAAGAGGCGTTCGACACATTGTGGTATTCTTATTAGTGAATATATGTACACTATACAGTGTATAATGAATTGTATAAACAATTACCACAACGACAACTTGACAATTTTTTCTCGTAAAGTATTTGCTCAAATTTAATGAAAATTGGACTTTAAATACCTATGTATGTACATCTTTTTCTCTATCCTAAAATTTTTATAATAATGTATTTTAAACAGTTTTGGATTATGAATCATAAGTATTTATATTTGTTATAATAACAAATATATTTCAAATTTTTCAAATATATATCAACCAAAAACTACGGTTGATTATTATTTTCAATAGGAACATGCATGAATAAAAAATTTAGTTAAAACAATATTTTCGATTAATCTAATATCCGTCCGTTATAGCCTTCTCCCCACTTTTTGGCATTGGCCTCTTTCTCTAAGGGAAAGGTTTAAGCATTAAGACCCCACGGTTGTTAAGTCCGGGTTGCGGAATTTGCCTGTAACCCTTTTTATTGTTGATGCTAGCAGACATCAACTAAGGGGACCGCCGGCTTTACGTGCCCTCCGAAGCACGGGAGACGGTCCTAGATAGAAAGAGAGTCAGAAAGAAAATTTTCTTTCGTAGACTTCTCCCGGGATCGAATCGGATGCCTTTGCATCAGTAGTTGATCACTCTAACTACTAGGCCAAGACCGTCTCAATATAAATGTTAAATCAGTAAAAATAACTTCTATTTATTGTATTTTATTATCAATAATCGATTTTAAAATTCAATGATAATCTATATAAGTATATAAAATGGATGTATGTGGGTTTGTATGTGTGTATGTTTGTATGTATGTTCTTTATAGACTCCTAAACCGTTCGATCGATCCCAACCAAATATTGCACGGTTACTCTCTAGGACCCTAAAGAGGTTTTCCGCTAAAACCGGGACCGAAAAGCTTAATTTAAAAAAAAGTGAAAAATTGCGAACGCGCGTGAATGGAACGAGATTCTCATTGCCAATACCTGTAATTGATATATGATAATTTTACGTTGGTATATTCACATTCAGTACCTACACTATTATAAGTGATTTCATTTCGTAAAAATAAATCAAGTTATAGCAACCAAAGGACAACGGGGAGCAAGACTGGAAACCATTCTGAAATACTGGAGAAGAAGCGCTCGGGTAAAGCAACCCTGCAAAAGCAACCCTGCAAAATCAAAATACTTCAGACAAAGACAAAGTATTTTATTTTTAATGAGACCCCAGGCGAAGCCGGGTATCCACTAGTTTAAAATAAATCATGTGACCATAAACGCATCGCCATTAGTTTGACGTCATACGGCTCTATAATGCGCTTACATTTCTTACATTTCGGAACAATACAATACTTCTAGCTCGTTTTCTTGTTGGTTTCCATGATAATAACAGCTTTTAACACTATCAAACTTCAACTTTCAAGCACAAAACTGCACAAAACTACTAGCCGCGTTTTAAGTCACTAATGCCCGGTTGCACCGCATTTGACTTAAGTAAAGAGTATATAGATAGTATAGATCTATATACTCTTTGACTTAAACCAAGTTAACATACAAGTTAAGTTTTCTATGACAGCGTCAAATTAAAATTTACAAAAAATTTCACACTTTTAAGACAACCTAAAGTTTCAAAAGCCGCACTGCTAATAAAAACGTTTAAATTATACGATATAAAAGAATAAAATTAATTATTCTTAAAATAAATTAATTATTCTTACGTCAAAATATACTCGGTAGTCGTTCGTAAAGACGAGCACAACATATGAACGCTAAAAATTTTGGATTTAAGATTATTTTTAAAGCTTGCTCCGCATGTAATTAAAATTGCTGGTACAAAATATGATTGTTTTAATGCTCGTGGTTTGCTCGTCTTTACGAACGACTACGAGTATATTTTACGTAAGAATAATTAATTTATTTTAAGAATAATTAATTTGCTTATATCGTATGTTATCGTAAAAACAGGGTAATATCGACTATTAAAAAATTGAAAAACAGGAAATCACCGGGACTAGACCAAATCACAAATGAAATGATTAAATACGGTTGAGAATCACTAGCTCGAGAAATAGCTATTTTTACACGAAGATAATTGACACCGGGACTATATCCACGCAGTGGAGAACAAGCATAACAATACCAGTATTCAAAAATGGAATAAAAACAAATCCTAATAATTACAGAGGTATATGTCTACTAAGTAGTATCTTAAAATTGCTGACAAAATAATCTTAGACGAAATAGTGAGCTACGCGAATATCAGTGAGAAACAGCAAGGCTTTGGATAAAATAGATCCATGATCGGTGCAATCTATACATAATAGTACGCCAAATTGCGGAAAAAGCCTTTGAGTACAACAAACTTGCTTAAATGTGTTTTTTCGATCTGACGCAGGCATTTGATCAAGTTCATCTGAAAGACTCTCTGAACGCATTACAAAGGACCCGCGTTGACCCAAATATAATCAGAATTATTGTTGAACTATTTAAAAAAAACACGATAGTTGTGGGTAATTTAACTTAAAGCTTTTCGTAAAGAGTGCTATAAACTACACCTTCTTGAACATTTTTTAAACAATTTTAAAACGGCGTTAGTTAGAAGTATAATTTTTATGATATCAATAAATTGATATCATATATTTTAAAATTTTTTTATTTCTAACTTTTGATATTATTTGACTTCAAACTCAGAGGTCAGAACTTTTACTCCGATAGTAGTTAACTATTAATCATGACGTCATTTTTGTCTTGACAAGAGATTGTAAACGGCAAAGTGGTTGTCAGGCGTTGACTACCATTTGACTAAAGGTGGTAAAACCGGCCCTAATAATACGGTCAACTCGCGTTATAACGAAGTTCGATGTAACGAAAATCTCGATATAAAAGAAAAACTACCGGTCCCTTGAAATTCTCGCGTTATAACGAAATTTTAAATGGGTTTTGGTTCCCTCGATATAACGAAATTTTTCGACAAAGTCTAATAATTTTGTCATTTTACGGTTGTCTATTTTAAAAAGTGTCATAATTTGGTGTTCAAGTTATCAAAACTGGTGAAGGTGTTCAAAACTTACTAAGGAGCTAGTCACATTACTTTTTGAGGAAAATATTGATGGATCGGAGAAGTTGAAGCCCTTGTTGATAGGCAAACCAGGTGTTTTAAACATGTCAAATCAGAAGCAACAAAAATCGTGGATGATTACCGAACTGTGGAACGAATGGCTCGAAACCCTTAGCAATGCTATGCAAAACAACGTAGAAAAATTATCATGTTTGTTGATAATTGCACCACCCATAACATCCCCAACTTTTCTAACATGCGAATTAAATTCCTTCTCCGCTTTTTATTAAATTTTTTATATGCATATATGCGTTATATTCGAGGGGTTAACCGCTGGTGAAGTTTTTGTACACATCTCATGAAGTACATGAAGTACTTCACGTGGAACATCCTCCAGTGCCTCTGCAACGGAAGATCTTCAATTTACTTGATAAAAATAAACTACTCGATCCGGAGGGTCTGGGAGCGTGGAACACCCTCCAGTGCCTCTGAACGGAGACCTTCAGTTTACTTCTGATAAAATAAACTATTCAATCCGGGGGTCTGGGGTGTGGAACACCCTCCAGTGCACAAATTTTGGAATGAAAACATTCCAGAACATGCAGAACCCCAGACCAAGTAGTTTACTTTCTATCAGAAGTAAATCGAAGATCTCCGTTGCAGAGGCACTGAGGGTGTTCCACACCCCAGACTCCCGGTTTAGATAATTTATTATTATTAAAAGTGAATTAAATAGTGACACAAAGAAAATTCCCGACGTTATAGACTTTGTGTGATATTGCTGAGTTCTACGGTAATAAATAAACAAAAACCAGCGTCCCTCACCAACAAGTGGACAGACTGGGAGCTATTTAAGTCAACGCTTGAAGAAAACATCAACATAAACGTCAAGCTCAAAACCTCGCAGGAAATTGATAATGCAGTGGAAGAACTAATAAAAACGATCCAACAAGCATCCTGGGTCGCTACACCTGAAGTATACGCAAATGTAAAAAGTGTAAATCACTCAATTCTAATTAAAGAAGCTATTCAAAACAAGAGAAGGTTAAGAAAGATATGGATGACGACAAGAGCCCCCCAAAATAAAGAGAAATTGAACAGGGCAGAGAAAAATCTTAAAAAACTCTTAAACGACGAACAAAACAGGGTTCTCCAAGAATACCTAGAAGGTTTAACCCTAACCGAAGCAACTGAATATTCGCTGTGGAAGGCAACGGCACAATTAAATAAAGCAAAAACTAATATTCCACCTATTAAAAAATCTGATGGCACATGGGCAAGAACAGATAAGGAAAAGGCATTGGCATTCGCCAAACATCTGGAAAATGTTTTTAGACCCTTCCCAGCTATGACCCCTCAGGAGGAAGAAAACAAAATAATTGAGTTCTTGCAAGCACCTTACCAAATGGCACCCCCTATCCAAGCCATAAAACCTCAAGAAATCAAAACCTAATTTACACTGCAGATATACCTACCACTCATAATACAATAATAGCTACGTTCGCGGATGACACTGCGATTCTTGCTACCAACGAAATACCGGCATACGCCTCAGAAAAACTCCAGGAGGCACTTAACCAAATCCAAGAATGGCTCAAGAAATGGCGCATTAAAGCGAATGAAGCCAAATCCCAACACATCACTTTTTCACTGCGCAAAGAGACATGTCCTGGTGTCACTCTAAATGGAGAACAACTTCCACAAGCAGACAATGCCAAATATCTTGGTATGCACCTGGATCGCAAGCTTAATTGGAAAAAACACATTTTTTCAAAAAGAAAACAACTTGGGTTGAAATTATCAAAACTCTATTGGTTAATTGGCAGAAGATCAAAACTGTCAGTGGAAAGCAAGCTGGCAATATACAAGGTTATTATAAAACCAGTCTGGACGTACGGAGTCCAACTGTGGGGCACTGCGAGTACTTCCAACATGGAAATTCTTCAACGGTTCCAATCCAAAACTCTACGCATAATTACAAACGCCCCATGGTTTGTAACCAATAAAACTTTACACCACGACCTAAATGTCCTTTAGTGTCTCAAGAAGCTAAGTGCGCGAGTGAGAGGTACCTATCCCGGCTTGTGCTACACCCCAACACACTGGCAGTGAATCTATTAACTAATAAAGATATTGTGAAACGCCTGAAAAGACTAAATCCACTTAACATAAGTCACAGATAGCAGTATATTGTTTGTATTCGTTTGTAAATACTTGGTTGCGTTCATGATTAGCAACAAAATATATTAGATCCGTAATGTAAGATACTAATCACTGTTGAAATAATATTATTGTAATGACTTGAAATGTATAAACTAACCGACTATTGCTCACGAGCAGATTTCGAGTAATATAGGAGTTAAATAAAAAAAAAAGTTATCAAAACTGGTGAAGGTGTTCAAAACTTACTAAGGAGCTAGTCACACTACTTTTGCGGCAAATATTGATGGATCGGAGAAGTTGAAGCCCTTGTTGATAGGCAAACCAGAAGTTTTAAACATGTCAAATCCTTCCCGATGATACAGAAGCAACAAAAAATCGTGGATGATTACCGAACTGTGGAACGAATGGCTCGAAACCCTTAGCAATGCTATGCAAAACAACGTAGAAAAATTATCATGTTTGTTGATAACTGCACCACCCATAACATCCCCCGACCTTTCTAACATGCGAATTAAATTCCTTCTCCACATATCTGCGCTATATTGTTTACTTTATTACTTTCTATTTATATTTTGGTATATTATCCTATGTTCCTCTAGTGATTTCTAGGAACATTGCTTTGCAATCAGTAATAAATATGTAAAGAAGTACGTTGGCATTTGAATTTCCAGAAATTCAAAATATTACTTGGCTCTTTTGAACCGAACAATTGTTAATTCTCAATTTTAGCTTCTATACATAGTATAGAAAGAAGCCTTATGATCTGGCTTGTGTCCGTCCGTCCGTCTGTCCGTCTGTCCGTCCGTCTGTCCGTCCGTCTTCGTCCGTCCGTCCGTCTGTCCGTCCGCATAATTCAAAGTCACTAAATTAGTGACAAAAAAAACCTTTTGTCACTAAATTTTACTTTTAGGCTTCTATACATAGTATTAGGCTTCTATACATATTAGGCTTCTATACATAGTATAGAAAGAAGCCTTATGATCTGGCTTCGTGTCCGTCCGTCCGTCTGTCCGTCCGTCCGCATAATTGAAAGTCACTAAATTAGTGACAAAAAAAACCTTTTGTCACTAAATTTTACTTTTTAACTTTTATGAGTTTGGCGTCCCACAAAAGTGGGTTATAATGATAAATATGGTCATATTTTTTGCATTTTGATATTTTGCATTTTTTTAACAACATATTCTATTATCTATATATTAGGAATTTTTGGCTTTTTTTTTATTTATAACAAATTTTTTTATTATTCAAAAATACGTTAGGATAAAAAATAATTAACAAATTCTAGTATTCATATTCTTCCCATATATAATCGTCTTTGTGTTCATAATATTCTTCTTCGGAATCGATGCCCTCTTCATCTTCGGGATCGCAGTCCTCCTCGTCTTCAGAATCGAGGTGCTCTTCATCTTCGGGATTGCAGTCCTCTTGGTTTTTGGAATCAAGGTTTTCTTCATCTTTGCAATCAAGATCCTCTTCATCTTCCGAATCGAGGTCCTCTTTGTCTTCTTGCTCGCAGTCTTTTTCTTCAGATACGTAGTCATCAACATGTTGCTCTTCAAAAATATAGTCATTCTTTTTGGAATTAACATGTTCTGGTTTTTCATTATCTTTTCTTTTACGATTGATTTGTGCAATTTTGAGATTTTACTTCTACAATCTTTTGTTTTAGTACCAGTCAGCACCTTCTTTAACAACCTTTCATGGTACGAAAGAGTGAAAAGTCATCCGGAATTTCTCCTAAGGATATTAACTCTTCCACCTCATCTTTACGGTAACTACGTACCACATCCGATTTCTTGGGCTGATAATCTCTCAAAGAAATTAAAATTATGTCGTTTAAACGAACCATTTCTCCCTTATATAGCATAGAACCTCGTATGCGGCATAATCGTGTTACACCGTCCAAACATAACGCAGAAATCCAACCGTTACCTAAATGCTGCGTAACTTGAGCATACAATTGCATCTCTGTCTTTAAACATAATTTGCGATCTTTATATTTTTCGGGGTTTTTAAGTTTCTGTTTTAAATTTTGCGACTTGCTATACCTTTTTCTCATGTACAGTTTCCAAATGAAGTTTTGAGTTGCCTCTTCCTGCTTTAGTTTTTCCTTTCGTCATGACTGAGTTATGTTCTGATAAATACTTTTTGATCAGAAAGTGTTTTTCTTATATAGAAAAATTAGGGCATATCATCGGATTATGATGATCCAAGGATCAAGCCTGATGGTTGGTTGAAAATTTAAAAGCCAACCAATCACCAAACTTGATCCACGGATCAGCATAATCCGAGGATTAACTTTTGTTATACAGTTGGCCAAAGTTGATTATGAAGAATATTCTTTTCATTTGACAATTTTGACGCAATCTTTTATATATTCTACAGCAAACCGATATTTGTTTTCGACACAGTTTCTACTTAGGTATATCAGGAAAGCGAAGTAGTCCTAATTTGAAATTTAAATCTTTCTCCAGACTAAGGAGATGTGTGGTATAGCTTGGACACTATAAGATTGAATGTCTTCCATTACATTCAGTTTCTTAAATTCTTTCGATTTTCTGTATTTTAGGCTTCTATACATAGTATAGAAAGAAGCCTTATGATCTGGCTTCGTGTCCGTCCGTCCGTCTGTCCGTCCGTCCGCATAATTCAAAGTCACTAAATTAGTGACAAAAACCTTTGTCACTAAATTTTACTTTTAGGTTTCTATACATAGTATAGAAAGAAGCCTTATGATCTGGCTTCGTGTCTGTCCGTCCGCATAATTCAAAGTCACTAAAATAGTGAAAAAAACCTTTCTCACTAAATTTTACTTTTTGTGGGTGGATGGACAAACGCGTGAATGGATTAACAAAATTCAAAATAATTAATTGAGATCAAACACACAGAGTTGTGGACGCTTTTTCAATTGTTTATGAGATTATTTTATTTATCTTACACTTTTAGTAAAAATTAAAAATTAAGTAAAACGTAAAAATAACACTTACAAAATGCAAATCAATTTCTTATATAGAAAATTTTGTTACCAACTAAAAAATTAAGATAATCTGATGATCGTGCAGATAAAGAAAAATTATAAATTTAAATTAAAATAATTACCAAATATTATATAATTGTAAACCAAAAGGTAGCTGTATAGAAGCCTAAGAACTGCGGTCATCCGAGTTCCACCTTGTTTTACTAAAATCTCTAGTTTATTTTAAATTATCAACTTACCTCCTTTGCATGGGGTTCTATGTGTACTATGTTGTGCTCTATATCCTCTAATTATTTCGTAATTTCCATTATCTTTTTTGACAGGAAAGCATACTTCAAGTATATGAGTGCAAGTTTCCATAACAGTTAAAATGCCTTTAACTTTGGCTTTTCTTATTTCTAGATCTAATCGAGAACCTTTCTGATTTGACAAATCTTCTACAAGCTTATCTTCGACAATTATGCACGCACGATGAAAAAAATATTCCACCATGTCAAAAAATTTTGGATTAGGATCAGTTGGAATATTTCTCAATCTATCTGGTATTTTGTGATCCCCATACATGCACGCTGCATTTTCAACCAATATGGTCTTTCTCAAAGAATTATGTAGCAAACGTCGAGAATAATTAGTTAAACGATACATAAAGCTGTAGAACGTAAGCTCTTATGTAAATTAAACACAAAGTTACAACATAATGACACTCACTTGGTACACCCTATTTTTATATAAAAGTTATATTCGATTATGAATCGAAGCATAGACAGGAAATGTCAAAACTCTTTAATATAGCACTCCTTATAATTTTACATATTTGCTATATGCATTTGTTAATTTTCTATTGGCTCACTAAATTAAATTTTGAATTTTTTTTATCTCCAAGTGCAATCAGTTTTGATAAATTTCGTATCTCAACAATGGAGCGATAGAAGGAAAAACTGATCAAGTTTTAGAAAATTTAGTTCTTTTTGAAAAAAACAAGAAAAACAATTCTTATATAAAATGGATAATTCCATTAGGTATAGAGAAAATAGTTATGTTCAATTAAATAATAATTTGTGGCACCTAGCCAGCCTTCTTATCAAATTCGAGGGAATAGACACTCTTCGTCCTTTACCGGCATTTCCACGGAACCCGACATTGAAATTTACAAAATAAAAAGTTCAGGCGTTTCGCACCAGTTTTGCACCATTTTGCATCACCAATAAAAAGTTTTGCATCATCTCGTAAGTTGCCCAAATCTTAGCCCAAAATTCGGGTTCTGCAGAAATGCCTTCTTATTTTTTACTTTTACCTTCTCCTAATTTTGGTACTCTTTTGGAAAAAATGTTCTTCAAATCGGTCTGGCAAATAGGTGCTAAGATTATTGCATAATCATTCGGTTTGGTTAAGATATTTATGTAAATAGTTGTATGGTATTTTCTTTGTTATCAGCTAGTAATTTTTTCTTATTTGGTCGTACTTACTGCAAGTTGTTAAGAGTATGTGTTCCATACTGTTTCAACTTCATTACATAATTGGCAACATGGGGATTCGGTTTGTTTAGGAGATATTGACGTGTTATTTTTGTGTGACTAATGCACAACCTTGACAGGGCTACTTCAACCTTCCTACTAGGTTGGTTGGAACTGGGCCATTGGAGTAGATTGCTTTTGTATCTTCCCTAGCTTGTACATACAATTCAAATACAATTTAAAAATGTTTATTTTATAAAATAAACAGGAATGTCATGTCCTAAGTTAAGCATCATCAATCTACAGTTAAGCATGGTCTTCAATTTAAGTATGCCAATTCTTAATTGATAATGAATACACGACAAGGTTTATTTTAAAGCAAAAAACTCGTACTGAAAAGAAAATATAGTTGAGGTGAAAAAATTCTTATTTTCAAAATTCAAAGAGTTCTTAATTTAGAATAAATAATTTTAAAGAACAAATAATTAAGATCTTAGTACTTTCATGTTGTTGTCTCCAATCGCGTTTTGTATCGTTTTCGTTCGGTATGTTTTATATCCCTTCGATGATGTTTTTAATGTTTTCCTTCTTTCCACCATCAATTTAAGTGTATTTTGACTTAGCTTTTGTTAGTGGATATTTTGATCTTACTTCTTCTTCTTCTTCTTAAGGTGCCGTCTCCTATCGGAGGTTGGCGATCATCATCTGAAATTCTCTCTGTCTTGTGCCATGCGTATCAGCCCCGCAGCATCGCGTACACCAAACCACTGCCGCAAGTTCCGCAACCACGAGAATCGCTTCCGCCCCAGGCCCCGTCTTCCTCAATCTTGCCCTCCATTATCAATTGTAGAAGGCATACTTTTGCCTCTAAATATATGTCCAAAATACGCTGCCTTTCTCTTTTAATCGTGGTGAACAGTTGACGGTCTCTGTTCATTCGGCGAAGTACCTCTTCGTTGGTGATTCTTTCCACCCATGAAATTCGAAGCATCCTACGGTAAACCTATTATTGTGGAAGTAACGTTTTTCATCTTCAAAATTTATTGCTTCCTCTTTAGCCGTTCTCTGTCCACTCCTGAAGGTAGGCCGCTCTTTTTTTCTTCCACTAGTTCCTGTCCTTTTGGTCTTTTTGGTCATGGCCATTGTCTGTAAGGCATACGGGCTACCGGTAGAACACACATGTCGTATACTTTCCGTTTTAAATTAATTGGTATGCTTGGATTTTTTAAAATGTGTCTTACTTTCCAAAAGCAGCCCAAGTTAGCCCAATTCTTCACATTATTTCCTCAATTTCGTTGTCTTTACCAAGTTTTATTAAGTGACCTAGATAGATGTATTCTGGAACATTCTAAATTGTGTGGTTCTCAATAACGATATTTACGTCTTCTGGGCTCATAATCTTGATTTTACCTTTGTTGATTTTTAAACCTATTTCTTTTGACACTTGATTAAGTTGGCGAAGCATTTCTTTAAGCTCTCCTAGATCTTCAAACATCAAGACAACATCGTCAGCAAATCTTACCGTTAGATGGTTTAATTATGAACCAACAATTTTTACACCTTTCATCTCCCTTGGTAGCTTTTAACTCTTCTTCCAGAGCCAAAGTAAACAGTTTTAGAGATATTGTGTATCCTTGTCTGACTCCTCTTTTCAGCACTATCTTCTTGGTTTTTCTATCTTCATCCAGTTTGATGGTTAGGTTAGTGATGCATTCTTAGCAGACAGCACACTAATAGGTCGGTAGTTTTTCATATCTGTTGGACCTCCCTTTTGAAAAATCAGTATTACCTCCGCGTTGTACTATTTTGTAGGAATCTCTCCTTCTTCTAAACATTTATTTATTAGTATCTAGATTGCTTCCACTAAGATTTATCCTCCCATTTTTAACATTTCCGCTGCAACTCTCTCTTCTCCAAAGCATTTTCTGCTTTTTAATTGTTTTAGGCCACAAAGGCCTAAGACAAGGATGCAGCCTATCCCCACTTCTTTTCAATGCGTATTTGGAGGTAGTTTTAAGAGAATGGAAAAAGAGTACGAAAACGTACACCTTTTACGCTGAATTTTGCAGATGACCAGGTGGTAATAGCACAAGATGCGTACGACTTAGAATTTATGCTACGACGACTAAATGAAAGCTATCAAGAGTGGGCTATGACGATAAACATCGGGAAAACGGAGTATTTAGCGGTTAACAGCATCGCGCGTTTCCAAATACTGATAAATGACACGGAAGAGATTAATCAAGTGCAAGAGTTTAAATACCTGGGGACAATCATAACAACAGAGGGCTTAGATGATGAGGATATAAAGTCAAGAATAGAAAGCAGTCGAAAAGTGCTGGGGGCTCTAAATTCGATCTGGTGGAACAGACACATCTCATGGAAAACAAAAAAACATATTGGTAAAGCGATGGTGGAATCAGTGCTCTGTTATGGTAGTGAGGCATGGGTTATAAAGGAGGTCATGAAAAGAAAACTGCAAGCTGTAGAGATGGATTATCTGAGACGAAGCTCGAGAGTATCGAGACTAGAGCATATTACAAATGAAGAAATTCGACGACGTATGGGGGCTCAGGATACGGTAACAGATAGAATTGATAGAAGAAGTTTAAAATGGTTCGGACACGTACTCAGAATGGAAGATCGACGATGGCCAAAAAGGATTCTAAAATGGAAACCCCCCGGTAGACGAAAAAGGGGAAGACCACGAAGATCTTGGAATGATGGCATACGAATGGGGATGGAAACCTACCGAGTGGAGGAGGAAGATGCTCTTGACAGAAAGAGTTGGCGTTTGAGAACCGGGAAGCCGCGTATTGCAGTATGAACCGGATATATTAAATTATATATAATTGTTTTAGGGTATTAATTATTCATATTCATGAGTATTCGTGTGTTATTGGGAGGATTGCTTCTAATCTCACATTTAAGATGGTATCTCGCCTTAGTTTTGATTCAGATGTAGTCGACATGTATAGTTTTCTAAAGAAGTCTTTTATAGTTTTGAGAATTTCTGTCTTGTCCAATACGATCTTCCCCGGTGGGTTTTTAATTTTTATTATTTGTGTTTTGCCGGTAGACAATTGATATCTTAGTACTTTCATGTTGTAGTTGCCTTCAATCGCGTTTTGTATCGTTTTCGTTCGATATGCTTTTCTATCCCTTCGATGATGTTTTTGATGTTTTTCTTCTTTCCACCATCAATTTAATTGTATTTTGACTTAACTTCTTGTTAGTGGATGTTTTGATCTTACTACCAATACTTTTTGGCGCTACTTGAATGCTTGATTTTATTTTTTCTGCAAGTTAATTTAACTGTGATTATTCAGGTTTGAGTTTCTGTTCCAGTATTTTTTGGAATTCATGTACTACTTTTGACTGTAGTTCTTCTCGTGTCGGTAGTCTGGGCCCCGGATTAGTCTATTTCTTTTCTTTTGTTATTTATCTGTAGCTTCTTCGTATGGTCACCATAATCCACTTTCCGCACCCGCCGCTCCGCTCCGGGCGCTACAAGTAGTTTTGACAAGCGCTTTATTTACTAAAAACATCTTCCAAAAACGGTCCAACTCGAAGAAGTGTGAATGTTGACCCAACGGATTTCAGTGAGCGACTGGTATCTCCCCGCCGCTTGCCACTGCCGACCCAGACACAGTACACGCACCGTTAATACAATGCATAAGTTATTACGCAATATTGCAAAATAATACATTTACATGTACTTCCTATGGGAAAATTGTGATTTTCAAAATTAAATTGTGACCTTATTACAAGTCCGACTAAGTTCATCCTTCCTTCAAAGAGCTTGTATTTTTCTGTTCTTTCGTTTGGTAAAGCCATTTCTATAGAAAAAGTGTACTTTCGAGTCAGGGTTAGTCGAGCCCAATTTTCTAGGTGGTAAGACCGAATTTTTTGATGATAAATCATAAATCAAAATGGCAATATGGCTTTGTGAATTTGAGCTTTCATTTAATATGAATTACAACTTTACAACAAGAAATTTGTTGCTTCATCAAACTCGCATTGTTCTAAAAATCGAGGTAGTCGTCAATTGTTTTTTAGGTGCATATCTATGTGTATGCACTATCGGAAGTGAAGACAAGAAGAAGACACTAACTAAGATGTGCAGAAGATGATAACAGATTCCTTAAAAATCTAAACAAAAGAAGTCGATCTGTTTCTAGTGTTAAAAATATGAAAAACTCAAAATTCACTAGGAAAATTTTACCTCTTTATTTTTTCACTAATTTTTTTCCCATTTTTAGTATTTTTTTAGTAAAATTTCTCTATGTAATTTTTATACCGGGGGTAAAATATCACTAGGAAAATTTTACTCTCAGGAGGTAAAATATAAGGGGGTCAATAATCATAGGGCGATTAGCGCTGAGATGCTAATTACTCAAATTCACCGTAAATAATTTTAAAATATTCAAATGTATTGGTGGATTTTAGGAAAATTCTCTACATTTCATTACTTTTGTAAATTTTTCTAATTTCAGCAAAAATTTAAAGAAATTCCCTAACAAGTGAAATTTTCGTAGGTTTAAAGAAAATACCCTGTAGCTGGCAACTCTGAAGCGTCATCTATGATAAAATAGAAACACTTAACGCGGGTTTCTTTACTGTGTTCTATCACCTCAATTGACCTCCACTACCAGGAGTGACAGCTCCAGTACAGGACATCTTATAATTAAAATGTAAGTTTGGTTATGGTGACGTGTTTTACTTTTAACACGAAAAATTAAGATACTTGAAACTTTATAGTTAAACGAAGTCGTTGCATTTACAAGATGGATATTACAATACTATTTAAAGCTTGTGTTAAAACAATAAAAACCACCAACAAAAATATTGGTAATTTAGAAAACAAAACCAATAATTTAAAAATATCCCGAGATGCTAATTTAACTAAAGCAAAGGAAATAGTTAAACAAGTTAAAAAAATGCAAGATTTTTTAAATGAAAATAAAATGGCCTATTTAAATGTATTAAATTATTTATCTACCAATAAAACCATGACCGAAATGGACAGATTGGAAATCGATTCTATGGCACAAAAAATCATCAATACTTGTACGTCAAGCCTAAATTACTATCGACAAGAAATTAAAAAACAAAATATTTCTAAGCAAAAATATGAACATTATAATTGTGTAATTGATTCAGTGGAGAAGTATTTGAAAACTGTTTCAAAGGTTTATACGGAAGCGAAAGCAAAACGTGTCAAGAAAGTTATCGAGACTCATAAATTATCGAAATTGGAAACTAAGCCCACAAAGCAGCCAAACGTGTTTGAAAATAATAATCAAGAAACCAACAAATTGCCTAGTTCGAAAGATTCAAAAAAAGAAATAATTTTATTGCCCCAGCCTATAGTTGAAAATGTCGAAAATAATATTTCTGTTGAAGAATTACAAATGTTTGAATCTGAAAACGATTACATGTTTGCAGAATTAAATAGTTTGTCTGATGAAGTGAAGCAAATTGAAAATAAAGTAGTTCATATATCAGAACTTCAAGAGCTTTTTACAGAAAAAGTACTTCAACAAGAGCGCGATATTGAAAGAATAGCAACCACCGTTTCAACTTCTACAGATAATATGAAAGACGCAAATGAACAAATCCGTCAAGCAATTCAAAGAAATGCCGGTTTAAGGGTGTGGGTTTTATTTTTTTTACTGGTAATGTCATTTTCCTTACTATTCTTGGATTGGTATAATGATTAGCTTTTATTACATATTTATTGTTATAATTTTAAGTAAATAAATGTTATCCTATTTCATTGTTTATAAAATAATATTGTTTTTATTCTTAATCTTTATGTATAAATATATTGTTAAGCTTACAAAAGATAACTATCCGGATAGACTTCTCGGATGGTCACCACAACAAATCGGAAGAAGATTGGTCGGGTTGAAAAACATAATTGAAGAATTTTTTTATTATGCAAGTACAATTATTATTTTATTAAGTTTTTATATTTTTCTCTTCTGGAAAACATAACTATGTTGCAAAAAAATACTGGTATTTTATTTCTTTTTCAAGAAAATCAGAAAGCTACAAATTTATTTTATATTACCGTGAAGAAATTGCATGTTTATAGTAAATAATTTTGTTCAATTTGTATCACCCACGTGCTTGCTGATTTTAACATTGAATTAATAATGACTACAAAGTTTTTTCTGTGGACTACGCTCAAAACAAGAAGCTTGTTTCTTCTATGACTAACCATTCCAATGTGCTCTTTGATGCAAAGGTAGATTACAAAGTGGAAGTTTTACCGTTCAAGAAAGCAGAAAATTTCTTAGGGAAGTACCAACTGGCACAGAGTAAATTGTGTACTTACTGCTTTAATTTTTTTTGTCGCTGCTAAAAATATAGAGGAAGTCTAACTTCAAAAACTATCGCTTGCCCATAGCTAAATTATTACGATTTATTTTTTGTAAATTAAATTAGGGGACGTTCAAATATTACGTAAGCAAACTTTCTATGATTTTAGACCAAAAATGTATAAGAAAAAATAAGAAAATCATAAACCCTCTTCCCCAAATGATTAGACATAAGAATTTTTTCAAAACTTATTAAATATCAAATTTAAAATTTTCATTATTTTGTAATTTGTTAATTTTACGTAAGATTTATATTACACCTTTATCAACAAAAGTAAGAAAAAATTAACCTGCCCCCTAAGCCTGTTTACGTAATACTTATAACTTATAGAATATTCATTTACAATTGTGAACATTTTATTAATCTTGTATTTTAATTCTATTTATTTCTTCTAACAAGAGCATTTTCTGGCTACTTTTTTTTATTTCGAAGTCAATTTTTGGTTTCATTTCGTTTCTCCTAAAAAGTCTTGTTAATAAAATTAGGCCATAGCAAAAATTTTAGCGTTATTTTCCATTGAAAAAAAATATGTTATCATTGTTTTTCAAAATATATTAAAGATCTTGTCTACATACGAATTGTTTATGAACATAGGTGTAACGCGAAATTCAACAAGGTCAAAATTAGACTCTGATATCGACCAAGAAATGAACCGAAAAATTAAAATAAAATGCAGTAAAGAAATGCGGAAAACGCACTTGGATCTGGCGAAAATGTTGTAAAGTAGCTCAAAAGTTGCTGTAATCTTTTCATAACTGAATTTAAAAAACTTCACTATAGCGATATTTAGGGGAAGGTGACCTGTGATGGCCCCCCTAACTCTTTTTTGTTATAGATTTTAAACCAATTGAAATATGAAAACTAGCTTTGGTGAAAAATTATGTTATAATATGTAGTTTTCATTGTTATATAATAATCTTTATTATTTACTTCCAGTTTAGAGGATAACATTAAAATATAAAAAAAGATTATAATATGTTATCTAATGATGGCCCCTTCACAAAAATTGTAAAAAGTCGGTTTTATAAACAAAAACCTGGTTTCTAAATTAACAGCAAGCTTTGCAATTTTGGCTTTAACATCAATATCAAATATAGGCTTATGTCCACCTAAATATTCTTTGATACTGCCTTGTTCATTTTTAAACCTCTTACACAGTGTCGTTCGAGGTACTTTAAAGGTTTTTACTGCTGTTGTCATAGCCCATTGTTTTATTTCTTAATGCTTCTAAGGCTTCATGCTTTTTTCATCCCACTGTTGCCTATTTGTTGATTTATTCTGAAATTATAAAAGGCATTATTTTTATTACATCTAGTCCTGTGATGCCCTCTATGCATATTCCTAAGACGGCCTCGGGCCATCATAGGAGTATTGGGCTGGAGCCATCATAAGCAAAACGCCATGTAACTCTAAAACACTAAAAAAAATTTTATGTGAAAATATAATCTTAAAACTACTACCGAATATGTAACAAAGGCCATACTAAAATATATCTCTCCAAATTGTATCCATTTATTCCTCAGATAGGAATGCAACATGCATTTTAGAATTGTAATTTTTTACATAAGTTACTTACCGGATTCATTTTTTTTAATAACAGCCACAGTAATCACAGCTATTACTAAAAAATTGGTTGGTAGACGAAACGGCGAATATCGAAGGCACCACCGTTAAATGAAATGGGCAACCAGAGATTTATAACAGAAAATAAAGCAACAGGGCCAACACAGGCGCAGGGTCGTCACAGGCCACTTTCCCCTACATGAATATAAAAATTTACTTTCCGCGTCAATAAAATTTTCTCATCGAAATGTACTAGAAGCAATAAAATAAGTGGTTGTGGATTGGATTATGGATTTCTATCTTTTGTTTACCCCCATACCCCGCATCCAGATAGTGTTTGGTATGACCGACAGCTGTTAGGCAGTCACTTAACCTCGCCATCCGGCCCGCACCCCCCAACAATGGTAGGCGTTACAAACAAAGAACTTCCCATCCCGTAATCCCACCAAGCTAATGCTGTGTATTAAACTGCAGCATGTTGATGCTCACCGAAAAGTCGACCCAAGAAGCCAGGCGTTGCGCAGCCTATGGAGGCAATTTTTACCCTGTTTGACATTTCAAAGCAGGGGGACCGCCGGCTTTACGTGCCCTCTGAAGCATAGAGACGGTCATGGATGGAAAGAGAGTCAGAAAGAAAACTTTCTTATGTAGACTCCTCCCTGGTATTAAACCGGGTGCCTTAGCATCAGTAGTCCATCACTCTAACTACTAGGCCAGTGACCGCCTCAATAGTGGTTAGTTTTGTGCTTTTGATTTTTGGGGTCAAAAAGTACTGAAAAGGTACTGAAAGATGGCGCTGCTTGACTACAGCAAGGCGTTTGATGTGATCGATCATGAACTCCTTACAGCCAAGTTGGGTTACTATGGATGTGACAGCTCTGCGCTCAAGTTTCTTGTTAATTACCTGGAGGGTAGAACTCAACGTGTCAATCTTGAAGGCAGTGTATCTGATGAACTCAACATCAAACGAGGTGTTCCCCAGGGTAGTTTACTGGGTCCGCTGCTCTTTGTGATCTTCACGTCCGATCTGCCGGAAGTTCTACCGGATAATTGTGATGCTCACCTGTATGTTGATGATACTCAGGTATATATATCAGGTGATCCTTCAGCAGTCGATGAAATTCTTGCTGGTATCAATGCCAGTCTTGAAGCTGTTTTACGCTGGTCTACTGCAAATGGCTTGGTACTTAATCCTGGCAAAACAGTGTGCCTCTGCATGGGCAATGCTCGCTGTCGAGCAATCGCCGACAACTCAAGAAATACAGAAGTTCTTCTCGATAATAACATTGTTAACTTCAGTGAAAAGGCGAAAAATCTTGGTGTTATATGGGACTCTGCCTTGAATTTCGAAGCTCATGTCAATAAAATATGTAGCACAGGTTATTTCAAGCTCAAGACATTGTACCGATACAAGCAATTCCTACCTCCGCATGTCAAATGGAACTTGGTTCAAAGTTTAGTATTGTGTCATATCGATTACTGTTCTACTGTTTACTTTGGTTTTCTCACTGACAGTTTAAAGAGTAAACTGCAAATCTTACAGAATTCGTGTCTTCGCTATGTCTTCAACATTGAACGTTGTGCCCACATCACTCCCTTCTACAATAAATGGAATATTCTGAAATTAGAATCACGTTGTGAACTGAATTTTGCTCTGTTCTTGTTTGGGATCTACAAAACAGGACTTCGGACTATCTCCAATGTTTCCTGAATAAAAGATCCCAGTGCCACAATCTAAACCTGAGGAATGGTGGTAATCTTTCAGTACCTGTGCACAAGACCTCTAAGTTCGAAGGATCTTTTGAGTACCGTGCATTCCAAATCTTCAACAGGTTTTCCGATCTCTTCGAAAATGCAGAATCTAAGCTTATATTTAAGAAGCAAGTGATTAATCGGTTGTTAGTCGCTCAAATTGATGGAACTTAATTCCTTCGGTACTGGTTGAAAATCAGCTTGCTGAACCAGCTACCTTTAAACTATTATGTTTTCTTTTATATAATTTGTAAATTGTATGATGTGCATATTGTTTAATAAATTCATTATTATTATTATTATAAAAGCTTTCGTTTTTCTCAAAAAGGTTCAGAATTTCACTTCCCGTTTTATTACATAAATTATTTCATATTGGATAACCTAAAGCTTGGAAAAATTCACTAGGGACAGGCAAAACCGTGTAAAGCAGCTCAAAAGTTGGCGCAGTCTAATCTTGTAACAGTAGTTTCGAAAAATCTCAGTGGATTTCAAGAATCTTCAAATCGAAAACTGTAAAATAGGTACCATATCTACATAGAAGTGAATTCTTTTTCCTTCATAATTTTTTCATATTTTGTACATTTAGAATTTACTAATAGCAAAGAGTATATACAGTGGTGGCAATATGAAATGACCGGGTACCACTGGCAAGCAATGTTCGATAATAATCGAGTGCTATCGACTCTAAACTTGTCGAAAACGGCACTTTTACTTTACCATAATAAAGCCCTCCCTTATCCAATTAAATTTTTTTAAATAATATTTTATTTATTCAAAGAAATACATGGTTCAAAAATAATTAAGAAATTATGGTCAATTTAAGAATGCAAATATTTTATAAAAACGCATAAAAAAATATTTTTATGTTAAAAATTTATTACGAAACAGAAATACAATAGTAATAAACCTTTGAATACTTCGGTGTACCACCTTTAGCTTCTATTGTAAAAAGCCGGGGAATCGACTTAACTAAATTTTGTAGGTAATCATCCCCTAATTTATGTTTCCATACAAATTTTATCATTGCAATAAGTTCGGGTAAACTCTTTGGAGATGTTAACACCACTTGACGTTTCATAACAGCCCACAAACTCTCGATTGAATTTAAATCTGCACCGTTTACTTTTAAAAAGATGTCAAGGTTTTATTAATTCAATTTGGAGTAACATGATTTTCGACTCATATAACAAAAGTAACTGCTTTCAATTTAATAGTATGTGTTCATTCATTCGAGTATAATATGGCCAGCAGTATGACGTAAAGTATACACCGGCCGACTAGATACGCTGCTGTGATAAAAGGTCCGATATCAATCTTTGGACTGTGGGAGGGCAACGCGACAGCACCCCATTAATTATATTCCCTAGTAAGGTCAGCTTGGCTTCGGTTAAGATGATTGCCTACGCACTGTAAGTGTATGGCACTTTAAAAATTATGAAATAAAAATCAATTCACAAAAAAATAAATTTATTTTACTATAAAAAACAAAAGCATAAAATATTTATATAGTTTATAAACTTGGTAATAAAGAATCTCTCAACATTAAACGTTTTCTGTTGACTAGTAATAGCTTAACATTGAAATACAGGTCTAATATAATAAAACAACTTGATTCTGTACAAATACCTATTGTGGAAAATCACATAGAAATACTTAACAAAGTAGCAAATTAATTTTTTAAAGATCAACAATAAAATCATCATATTGTTATTATCATTATCAACCTTAAAAACTTAAAATTAAATGTGCAAAAATATCTAACAATGATCTTAAGTTATTAAATTAAATGAGATATAAAGTTTAAGTAATTTCATAATAATTACATTCTTTCATTCTTCATTACTATTTATTAAAGATTAATGGTATCCAAATCTTGAATAGGTGCTTTTGCACTGCTTATGCTCTCCTGAGAAGGAGTTACCGCACCAGAATGTTTGTTCACTTGATTATTTCCCGAATTAATATTAAATTTTCCAATTCCTGGCAATTGAAAGTAAAATCTGTATTGGGAAGTTTCTTCATAATTTTTCCAGAGGTAATAAGTCTACCAAATCCTTCTTGATGAGCAAAAGCATAACCAGAACGAATTGATCGTCTTGCTCTACGTGCAGAAGGTGTGCGCAAAACATCTTGACTTTGTCGCGATCGCATTTGTGCCATGCGTTGCTTCAAACGAACACGATCGGATAACGTAGGAGACACATCGGTAAAATAAAATCTCCACGCCAATACTGGTATTATCGATATTGTTACGGTTAAAACAGTTGTAAACCAAAACGTTGCTTCTGTTATAGCTTTCGTTAAGGATCCTACATAAATGCCACCCATTATATAATTATAAAAATAATCCATAACAAAATAAAATGCCAATGAACCCCATGTTGTAATGTGATTAAACACTGTCCAATATGATGTGTCCAATGCAATCTAAAAACAATTTATAGTAGTTACTTTTGAACATCTTCTCAATGCAGTGCATATGTCAAATCACATGATTTTGCTATGCCTTTTTTTGTTTTGAAAATTTAGAAAAAGTGAAATTGCAACAATTCTTTTTTCACCTTGTTTATGTTTATATTTTGTGCTCAAATAAATTTTTGTTTTCTATAGCTACAAAGTATTTATTATTGTTTACCTGTGCCGTATTTACAATAACAAGAATTGTTGCTACTGCACTGCATAATAACATGTAGTCCGATAAACCTTGACCATTAGGACTCAACGCATCGTAATAGGTACCTACAAATGTTGTATAAATCTAACGGTTTAAAGAAAACTTGATTTACTTACCAAATGGTATAAAAAATAATACTAAAGATATATAACACCCTTGGAGTGCACTTCTAAAAAATTCTTTCTTATTAAAAAATAAGTTATAATGCCCTGGCCTATATAATTGTGGATATAATATTGAATTTTTATCACTAACATCTTGGTCAAAAATTCCAACAGCCAATACTGGTAAAGAAGTATAAAACAGATTGTATACAGAAATATACATAGGATCAAACACAGTCTAAAACATTAATACATATTTTATATTAATTTTTTCTTCAAGTTCTTCTCCTTTTTAGATTCTTTTTAACAAAAGAATTTAAAGAAAAAGATGGAAATGCATGCTTCATAATTTATACAATAATTGTTCCAGTAAAATTATTTTTTTGGGAGAATTAGTCAGTTAAACTTATTGTTTAACATAGTTTAAAGCTTTCATTTGTACTTGGTTTGACAGTTTAAAAAATATTTGGAAAAATTTGGTATGGTAAAAAAATTATTATATTATGTAATTCAAGTTAGTGCTATTCTTATTTTTTGAATTTCTACATTTTAATTTCATAAAATACCGTAGTAAAACATAAGAAACAAGAATAACTTTGCACCAATAAAAAGTAGCTACAATATATTCCAAATAGAATTAAGGCTTAACTGAATATTTTAAATTCAATATTCCAGTAATCTCTTGCACATTGTTATTAATAGTCGAGACTTGGGATCTGATCTAGGAATACTGGGTATTGCTACGATACAAATTAAACATCAGTGGTCAAATAATAGGCAGATCCTTAAGAACTTAGAATTGCTTGGGTCCGAATTAACTACTTTAATTGGATCAACAGCATGGTTTAACCGATATTTAAGCTTTGTACAATTGATCCAATTAGTTAAATACCTGATTTTAGGCCCTTAGACGTAATTTTACTGGATTATATTGTTTAATACTGTTATAAATTAATACTTTACCTGTGCGCTAAATCCACAAAAAAATGCATACCATAAATGGCAAAGAGTAAACCCAAAATTTTTATTAAAAAAAAATATCTAAGAAAATTGCACATTCGATAGTACGACCATCGACCATGAACAAGTAATAACCTTTCTAAAAATCTAAATTGTGCTATTGAATAATCTGATGCCAAAACGGCTTGCATTCCTTCTTCTCCAGATATTCCAACTCCAATATGTGCAGCTAAAATATAAAGAAATATTAAGTACATGTGTATTTAAATAACATTTTTATTAGTAATAGGTAGAAACAGTAATGTTGTAAAGATGACAAGTTTTAGAAATTTGGCATCAAACTTGATAAAATCCTAAAATTTTACTGAATTTGAAGTTTCTTCATTCTGTTTACCACTTAGTTGAAGTTAAATTTTTCGTTCCTAACTTGAACTTTAACATGTTCTAGGTTAAATTGCAAATAAAACGCTACTATGAACTTTATGCTTACAAATACATAGAACACAAACCTTTAATCATAGATACATCATTGGCACCATCTCCAATTGCAAGTGTGACTGCATGCCTATTCTTTTTAATAAGCTCTACAACAAGTGCTTTTTGCAAAGGAGTTGCACGACAGCAAATAACAGCTTTACATTGTAGAACAACATCTAAAAATAATCTTTCCAGTTGCCGGTGTAAACAATGAACTAAGGAGTGACCATTTACAACAATAGCAAAATCTGCAGACGATTCTTCCATTCCTTCATCTATAGAGCCACCCTGATACATTAAGTTAGTACTAAAAAGTAGGATATAATTAGCCATATAAACATGAGTATTTATGTAAAACACACATAAAATATATCAAGCAAGAAATATTAAAGAGCAGAGAGTTTAGTACACACAAAAGATTTTGGAATAACTATGGTTAGCTTCAAACAGTGAAAGGTGATATTGTAATAATCTAAAATCTACAAACGTGTCATATTATGTAAGTCACAAATTTATCACTTAGTTGGTTATGTAATTGCATATTATTAAACGTTGAAACACACAAAGACAATGATTTTAGATAAATGAATGGATGATGAAAGTGCAGAACACCCGGAAATATAATTACCATTTGAATTGATAAATAAGCATCAAAGTAGTTTGAAAGCAGTAATGAAAACATCATTAGCTATAGTCAAAATAAAATAATTTTACAGTACTTTCAACTAATTCAATAACTAATTTAACTAGCTAAATATACTTGAATTCTAAATGATAGCAAAATAATATCAAAGTTATCAAACCAAGCCGTTCCATTATTTGTAGTGTGCATTTTTCTGTGAGAATTTTAATTCTCGATTAATGTTGCCAAAGATCTTTTTAATAAGTATTTGTAACAGGTTTACACTCCTATTCACTAACTTTTGTTTTCGAAAAGTGACAAAATTTGTATTCAATAACTATCGAAACAAAAGCTTCTCGTTCATCAAAAAGTTTTCATGAGGGTTCAACGTCACGCATGTAAATTAATGCTTTCATTTAATTTAAATTCAAAAATTTAGTTAAATTTATTGTTTTTTTAATTTTATTAGTTTTTTTTCAAATTAAATTCAGTTCATATTATATTTGCTATGTTTACAGCACTATTACGTATAACAAATACCAAATACTATAGATCATTTGTAGTATTTGCGTATAATGGCTACCAGATGACAATTACATAGTCCTCAATATCGTTCACATGTAGTTAGAGCATACAAATTCTCGTTTCATGTTCTTTTTTATTTGGTATTTTTTGATCATCAAAAAAAAATTAGTGAATATGGCTATTAGTATCTTACTCGGTTTTAAAAATTAACCTTTGGAGTACCATAATAATTTCTAATCTTCGGATACCAAAACCGAGTTATTATTGAACACTGTTTAAATGACTAATTTATGTTTATTTTTTCCTTTATTTATCAATTTATTTATTATATTTAAATTGAAATGATGGTTTTTAACATAAAGAAAACTAAAAATACTGTATTGTTAAGCAAATATAAATGAAAACATACCAGGTGTAGAAGTATGAAACCGGAATTTCCCTATAGATGCAGTAAGCCATCAGTTTGTAAACTGTAAAACCCCTTCTGCAATGCCACCATCTTCCTCTAACAGCTGACGAAGATTTTCAACACAACAACTCAGGTTTCATACGCAAGTATATTTTTGATAACCTTAAACATGGCAAGTTGTGTGCCTACAAACTATGATTTGCAGACAGCATTGGTTTTGTTTTCATTTAAAGAAAACTGCTGCAGAATCGCATCGAATGCTTGTTGAAACTTACGGTGAACATGCTCTTGATAAAACAGTGTTTAATAGTTTAAAAAAATTTTAAAAATGGTGATTTTGACGTAACCGTGGAGGCCATCATTTGGTGGGATCAGAAGAGAGTTATTTACTATAAGCTGCTAAAACATGATGAAACTCTTAATACTGATCGCTGCCAACAGCAAATGATCGATTTAAATGGAGAATTACATAAAACAAGACCAGAATACGGAAAAAGGCAACACAAAGTAATTTTGCTCCATGATAATGCCTCACCACACAGCAAAATGGGTCAGGAAAACGATCGAGGCGTTCAGTTGGGAAATACTAGGGCATGTGGCTTATTCTCCAGACTTCGCTCCGCCTGATTTTCATCTGTTCGCATAATTGGGTCACCAATGCTTCAATTGTATGAAGATGTACAAAGAAGAGCTTCAAAAGAAGTACAGTTTTTTTTGGCGTGGCATTCATAAACTTCCAGAGAGGTGGGAAAAATCTATAAATGTCGATGGAAATTATTTGGAATGAAATATTTTTTTTATTTTCGAACAGACATTTAATTTTTATAAAAAAATTCCGCTTTCATACTCCTACACCTGATAGTTTTCATTTACTCAGTTACTTTCGAACAAACCAAAGTTGCAAACAAAAGTTACAAAAAAAGATAAAATTAACCTAACAATGATCTAGAAAATTAAAAGCAAAATTTAACTTCACAACCATCATTTAAGAAGGTGTGTTTCAGCAAACTTCGATATGAAATTTTCCAAAATGATGACTCATGTTAACAAAAACTGAATAAGTTTAATAAAAAATCTATAAAACTATATAAAAAAAGTATATATCATTTGTTACCAAAAAATATTAGAATTCTAAAAAGGAAATTTCATTACTAAACTTTCTTGAATATAAACTTGGATATTATGTACAAAAATATAAACTCATTGTCACAGTTCCCCATTGTGGTACTCCAAGGGTTAAGTACAATTTTACTGTTTTACATTACTACTTTTTTTTATATGCTCAATTTTAAATTAGATACAGTTGTCCGATTTATTGGAGATGCCTGTTAGTTAAGAGAACTTTCAGCCAGTTATCGACTCATAAATTAATATATCGACTACTGCAAATTAAATTTATAGTAACTATTGTGTGTTGCTAGTGAAGACTATGATGATCATAGCCAGTGCAACCAACTGCTAAAGTATCGAGTTTAAATCTGGAGAAAATTGAATTCTCTTATATCTGTCTCCATGCTTCGAAAGATTTAGGTCCCACTGAATTTATGAATTGTTATCACTAACAATAAAAATAGGGCCACAGACACATTTAATGCCAGCGTAGCAAGCTATCTCAGATGTAAAACAATTAATATGCTCCGAGTATTAATAGTACCTTAGGAAAACCACCAAGGCAATTACAGGCATAAAACAAGAGAAAAACATGTAAAAAATTATTAACATAAAAATTGTATTATAAGGAATTCCTTAGAATTAATAAGAAAACAATAGCCTGGTTATTTGTGATGATCTTGTTATATTATCGTTTGATTTTGATTAATTATTATCTATACAGCAAGTATTTTTAAAATTCAAGATTCGACTTGTGATGGTCAATTAATCATTATTTATTCAAAATATAAAAATCGTCAAAAATGCCATGTGTTTTATTACCCTTGTATCCCCGATTATTTATGATTCAAAATTCAATAAGAATCCAGGCAATAAATGAGTTGATAAAATTTTACACTTTAATGGGAGGACGCACAGTGGGCTAGAATCAGCAAAAGTAGTTAAGTAGTAAATTATACACCAAGGGTCTATAGAACTACTTTTTATTTCCCAGGCAGCATTTTTGCACAAAGACCAGCCATGGACGGACTGCACGAGAAATAAAAACTTACTTCGGTTCTGTAGTATATATTATTTTTTAGGCATTGCAAAGCACATTTTTGAATAAAATTGCACCCTGTTCAAAACTGTCAATTGTACAAAAATAAATTTAGTACAAAAAGTAATTTTTGAAATGGTTAAAAAAAGTGTGAATAGATCTACTTCTACTAGAATATTCCTCAAGATGCTTTTGCTTGGGTATATTTCAATTATGTATATTGTTTTATATTCATTATATGATCAAGAGGCTATAGTCTATACCTACAAGATACCCTTAAATAAATAATTTCATCTTCAAGTTTGATAACTATGATGATTATGAAAACTACCTTTTCAAACACCTAAAGTGAAGTTTAAAAGGTTAACAAAGATAAAACAAACATCTCTTCAATTGTGTCTACCTTGCTCTCTGTTTGTGATGTATTTTTAAGGTATCAGCATCATCCCACCTGAATGTAACAACACTAACTGCTGGAGGTTGAACGGGTTGTGGAGGAGTAGATGTTCCCATCGAACGATCGGATAAATCAACTATTCCATTAGCACCCACTTGATTTGGACTTCGAGGTTGAAATGTGTTGACAATTTTAATACTATCACGAAATTTTAGCAATTGTTGTTGAACTTCATCGTAAGAAGATGCATCTACTATGAAAACATCCACCATTTCATCTGTTAATAGTTGACAGGAATACCCAACATTGATTGCAGTTTCTAAAATAATAGTTATAAATAGCAGCACTAAATTATTTTTTTAATTACCTTGCTTATCGCCAGTTAAAACCCAAACTTTTATTCCACCCAACATTAAATTTGCAATAGTTTGAGCTACACCATCCTGTAGTTTATCTTCTATAGCAGTAGCACCAACCAATATCATATCTGTTTCAATTTCTTCGTATAATGCATCTAAAAGTTCCTCTCTTCCGTCCAATGATAAAGCTGCTTCTTGATGTCTTAATTTCCAATTATTAAAAAATACTTCATCCAAATCTCGATATGCACAGCATAATGTTCTTAAACCTTCACCGGCAAATCTCTATAAAACAAAAGTATGCAAAACAATTTCTCATTGAAAAATTTATAAAAAAACGTTCTCTTACATTTAAATGTTCTTGTGTTTTATGTTTCAAATTATCGTTACCACGTTTTAATCTTTCATAAATAACATTATCTGCTCCTTTACAATATAATCGCAATTGTCCATCTTTACGTAAAATAACAGACATTCGTTTTCGAACATTATTAAAGTCCAAAATGCACAGTAATTCATAAACTTGCTTTTTTCCAACAACTTCAATGGTTATACTATTTGGAGTGCGCTCTTTAAAAACAAAACCGAAATTTCTGGCGGCTGCAACTAAAGCAGCTTCATCAGGGGATTGAGCCTGATATTCAAGATGTCCCTCTCTTTCGTCCGACATAACAGTGTGACATAGAGCTAATAGATGAAAAAAATTGTGGCAATCTTTATCATTAGTTTGTACCGCATCTAATAATGTTTTGTCATAAAATTTAAATTCTGGTTCATAATTTGGATTAAAAGAAAAATCTAATGATTCAACTTCATCGGTAATTTCAATAAAATCTCCTGTTTGCTTATCAACTAAATCACCATAAGACCGTCCTGCGATTGAACACTTATTAAATGTCATT
Organism: Lycocerus yunnanus; assembly: GCA_036346125.1. Classification (NCBI taxonomy): domain Eukaryota; kingdom Metazoa; phylum Arthropoda; class Insecta; order Coleoptera; family Cantharidae; genus Lycocerus; species Lycocerus yunnanus. The sequence goes on from JARFIX010000086.1 coordinate 725,089, forward strand.
ATGTTTTGTGTGAGAGTCCCAGTTTTGTCCGAGAAAATATATTCCACTTGCCCTATTAAAAGATAAAAAAAAGGTTAGCAAGATAAAGAAATATAAAAACTTTATTTTACCTAATTCTTCATTAAGTGTTGTAGTACGTGCTTTTGCTGATGTTCCCGTATCTTTATGGTACATTTGTTCATCCCAGTTGATAAGAAAACTTTGCACAAAACGAATAACTTCGACCGATACATATAGTGATATTGGCACCACTGTATTAAGCACAATGGCATAGGAAAAAAACACAAGTAGAGCAGTAATGGTAGCACCACCCAATGGCTCCGAAGGCACAAGTGTGTCCCACGGCAGGAATGTTTGAAAGTATTGTCCGACCAGAGACTCCCAAATACCACATGCCACCATACAGAAAAGGCACACAGATAATAAAAAGAAAACTATCTGCAATACAATGAAATATCGATCAACAAAATATTTGGCAATTACCTATTATTATAAACAGTAATAATTAATCTGGTAAGATTCCTATTTAGGGATTGTATTTCATTAAATTGTGATTATTGACAAATATATTATAAGAGATATCATATTATAAGAGAATCAAAACATTGGAATGATACTGATCCATGCACAATAATTGTATAAATTAGAACGTTGATGTAAAAATTTTTTACTCATACTCAATTCACCAATAATAATTATTATATTTAAGTTCTAATAAATAAAAATTAGGTTCAAATTTTTCCAGACAAATTTTTACTAGCTTTATTTTAGCAGCAGTTCAAACAAATTTGAAATTATCAGACTCATGAGTGAATGCCTTTTTAGCATGTAAATTTTAGTCTGCATATGCGTTGAATAGTTTCAAAGCGATTTGAACTGCTGGTGAAGCAATGCTATTAATACATGAATATTACTTACTCCTATAATTAAAAAATTAAGAAGTCTATCTATACTGGTGCGTTTAAACTTGGTCTTTCCACTATTTTGCATCAATTTTGTATCTTTGCCAGCAAAGATTACTACACCATAGCACCAATGTGTGTTGCGTAAGACACATCCTCTTAATAAAATTTTGTCATTGTCCAGAGAATATTGTTTATTCTTCCATATTAATTGCCCCTCAAATTTGTTCAACAAATTATTGGGCATTTCACAAATAATTTCACCATCAAATTCACTGATTAATTCATCATTTTGGCCCATTTCCGCCGTTTCAAGTAAACACTGACGACTTTTAAGATTTGTTTCTCTAAAATAAAAAAGATTCTCATTATCAATAAACGTTTACCTAAGAATTAATCATTCACTCCTATTTTGTAACCGTTTCGTTATAATGAATTTGTTATGCTCGTAAAATTTGGTTTACACAATATATTAATTATTTTTATTTCAATTTTTAAGTTTATTTTGGGTGAACACCAAGTTTTACAGGCTTCATAAATTTGTTATGATAATGGAGAAGTTACAGAACAGGGGTAATAATATTTAAAATCTTAATTACCCATCTAATTCGGCAGTTTCTATATAACAAAGACCATTCGGTTCACTAGAAGTTAGCAACAGTAGATCTGCAGCAATAAACTGATCATTATCCATTCGAATTATATCTCCAACTTGTACACCAGACCATCGCTCTTGTACAAGAGCACCATTTCGTACTGCTTGAGATTTGCGATTGTTAACATGTGAATCCGACATGTGACGTTGCTAATAAATATTAGAATTAAAAATAACTATATGATTGACACCGTAGTTGTGACATTAACACTTACAAAATCATCGTAGGCATCTTTAATGGCAGTGAGACCTAACACACCAATCAAAGGGAGAGCCGTTGTAACAGGAGTGAGACTGCTTATTGCAGGAATCATTTGTAATACAAGAAGGCACAAAAAATTAAAATTGGCCAAGCGTTGAAACTGTTCAAACAAATTCAGTGGCAGGAACGTCAGTACAGTATACTTTGAAGTTTTGATGTAATTATTCTAAAAAAGAAGAGTAGCATTAAAAATTTTACCATGACCAAAAGGTGACCAGACAAAAAATAAAAATGCGGAAAGAATTTTTAAAATAAATATATATAAGACTTGCGAGTAATGAAATACAGTCCAATTATACCTTAGGTATTTTTCTTTGTTCTATACGAAATGTTTTGGCTCAATAAGTAAAATCTGTAAATTTTATTGAGATTTGACTTTTAGAAAAACTTCCAAGGTTTTGCAAAAATACTGTTTTTTGCATAACTTTTGATTCTTAGAATATCCTTTGCTGGATATGGAATTTTTACGAAAATGTAAATGTATTAACAGAAAACGTAGTAGGCAATATCTAAAATAGCAATTGACTAAATTTCAATGAATGACAAGGGCCGAGACTTTCAGGGCCGAATGTTTTTGAGGGCGCAAATATGCATCGTATCCAAATAAACAACAAATTTTTTTAAATGAACAATTTTATCAATATTGTACTCATCTGGGTATGTTATTGCTAAATGAACCAAGTCTAGTAGTTCATTAACTATTCATTGCTAAATTAGTTTTTTAATTTAATTTAAAATAATATTTTTGTTAATGTACACATACATTAGGGTACAAATTCAAGTAATAAACTATTAAAGAGTATTCTTATTTATATCACCATTTAATAAATAAAAAATTTAAATAATTTCCTTGGAACATTGGATACCTAATAATGATTTCAATAATAAATTTATTACTCTAAAGTACTCTTTGAGGAAATTAGAAAATTCCTTTATTAAAAAAATATAAATGATTAATTATTTTTTTGTTAGCCTTAGAACTTTTCCACAATGAGTGTGTATATATATAAACAAAAATACAATAAATAATTGCTGCAATTACTTTAATCAATAGTTAAAAATTTCAGATTTGAATAAATTATGGATAGTACAGATGCTTCTATCAATGCTATCAATAATGTAAAGTGCTTTGTAACTAATGAAGTAAAAAAGTATCTACTTACTGCATAACGAAATTGGGAATTATATATCCGATCATTTGCATGAATTCGTCTTTGATTATCTAAAATTAAAACAATTAATAGTAACTTCATTTAAATTCACATTCAAGAGTTTTGTAGAATGCTAGTTATTTATTTACAAGATAATATCATAGGTACACGTTTTCTTTTGAAAATTTTAATAGTTGCAGTTTTTTATTTATAGATACAGTCGCATACGCCCGTTTTAATTTCTTATGATACTAAAATTATATTTTGTACTCAGTTTTGTCAAACACCCCGTAAATATATTCATTAAGAATTCTAGTTATTAAATTATTAAGATTCACCTAGTTATAAATTATTTAACTTCAGAAACTGTGTCACAAACATTTTTTCAATAATTTATTGATTTCGACTAGCAATAAGTTAAATTTTATTATACATGATTTGTTGTAAATTTTTTTTATTTAAAACTTCAAAAGTTTTTGTTTAATACATATAACTACTCCAGTTGTAATCAGTAAATATTAATAGCGAAGTGGAATCTAAAACCATTTCAACAACTTTTAAGGACAACACCTGCCGAAATTTCTATTCCTTACTATGAGCCAATTTCTCTAAAAGTAACTTTAATTGTATTTAAAGCTCGTTATTTATTTAAATTTTTGTTACTATTTCATGTTCAGAAAATTTCTGGTTTCATACTAATAATAAAATGTGTTATATTATGATTATCTATGTGTTTCAGACAACTTTGGGCCAAAAATATAAGTGAACCCCTATTCATTTACACATTAAATTTGTTGGAATCTTTTTTTTTTGTAGTTATGTTATCGAGTGCTAAATTGAGGACCAGTTTTATAAAAGTCGACATCTACAAAAACCTAAATTTTCAGGAGAGTGTTTTTTCTCTTTTACGAACCTGCGTTATATTGAATAATACATTAATATTTTTTATTAATTTTATTTGAAAGACAACTATATGTATCTATAATGAAGAAACATAAGCTGAACTATTTGTTAATAATAGAAAAAAAAAAAAAAAACACGTAATTTTTTTAAAACTCGACATCTTCGATACCTCAATATTAACTGACTTTCTTTAAGTTTAAATGAAGGGTTCGTTATCTTCAAAAGATTTCTTTGCATTTTCATCTTCTTCTTCTTCATCACTTCACGGATTAGGCCTTATGGCCTGTTCCGGTGCCCATCTCTTTCTTGGCCTCCCAACATTTCTTTTTCCCTCCGCCTGTAGCGCCATGCTTTCAATGGGATTCTTCGTCTTCCATTCTCTCTAGATGTTCACTCTATTTCAATCTGTTTTCTTCGATCTGTTTGTTAAGTTCTTTGATATCTAGCTCTTGTCGTATATCTTCGTTCCTCTTCCTGTCTGTCAGTTTATATCCAGCTGTGGCTCTCAAAAACTTCATTTCTGCGCTTTGTATTTTATTAAACATATTTCTCTTTATTACCCATGTCTCGCTTGCGTATGTCATCGTTGGTATGGCAATTGTTTTATAGAACTTTATTCTTGTTTCTCGTCTGGCGGTGTTTTTCAGATTGCGATGTATGGTGCCGCAGACTGTTCTAAATTTCGTTATTTTTTCGTTTACCTCTCTATTTTCTTCGTATGTTAGATCTGTTCCGAGGTATTTGAAGTGACTTACTTGTTCCAAGCTTTCGTTGTCTATAATTATTTTGCTTCTTACCGGGTAATTTCCCTTGAATGCCATGATTTTCGTTTTTTCTATCGAGATCTTAAGGTCATATTTTGTTGTTATGTTTTTTAGTGTAAATATTGCTCTTTGTAGTTCGTCTTCATCTTTTTGTATCACTATTTTGTCATCAGCGTATAAAATGGAGTTAAAAATAAAATTTCTTCCAAGGTTAATTCCTTGTGGCGTTTGATTTTTCCATGTTCTGAACATGTCGTCTATGTAAATATTAAATAAGGTTGGTGAAATACTACAGCCTTGTCTCACTCCTTTATTCGTTTCGATGTCTTTTAAGTTGTGTTTCAGATCTAATACGACTGATGTGCACCTATAAAGGCTTTTGACAGCTTCAATCAGATGGTTAGGGTATCCTCTTCTTACTAAAATTTTCCACAGTGTGTCCCGGGTTTACATTATCGAACGCTTTTTCAAAATTTTCATTTTCATCTGTATTTTTTTTTTAAATTTTAACAAGAAGCTCTTTTACAAACGAAACATGTATCTTCGTGTGGATTTACAAAACCCAGATTAAAGTTGGTGTAAAAAATTCTTTTATATTTAGACAATGAACAGTTGAACTGGCATGTTCCCTTAAAAGCTTTCCACATATATTATATATATTTCGGGCTTCCTTTGCATCCTTTGCAAGGATACAACTTACGTCGTATACCCCTTATCTCAAGAGGTTACTCAAACATTTAATACCTCAAAGATGTTGTTAGCTTGTAAGAGAACCACCGTCTTTACGTGCCTTCCGAAGCACGGAGACGGTCATTCAAAACGTGAGCCTCTACCCGGATACGAACCGAGGCGCCTTACGTTAGCAGTTGATCGCGCTAAAAACCAGGTCAATGACCGCTTCTTAATGTATTATATTACTTATATAATAAATATAAGTTTATACATGGTGGCATAATTTATTATACTTATAAACAATCGCGTTTAGATGTCGAATTTAATAAAATCGAAATTTAAGTAGTTTTAAAAAATCGATGTAAATTAAACCTTATCTTAGCGATTAAAATTGTAGAATTTTAAAAGATCTGGATAGTCTACCGTATTCCTTACCATTAAAATATAGTGAAACGATGTATAACTCATTATTGAAAAAAATGTATTTGTCGAGTTTCAAAAAAACTGTTCTCAATTGAAGTAAGTCTCAATTTGCTATAAATTTATGTGACAAAGGAGAAACCACCAATTTGGTGGTTCTTCAATATTCCGAGAAATCACCCTTGCAACAATTCGTAATGTTCTAAAAACCAAGATGAAAAATTTAGCTCTAATTAAAAGTTCAATGATTAACTTAGGAATAGAAGTTACGTTAACAACACTGACCTAATCACATCATTACTTTTTACTAACAATTTCAAAACTATCTTGATGAATAAATCAGACACAGCTTTTTAAGAAATTCTGAACAAATTTAACCAGAGCAAAAACAAACTTAAAAAGTAAAAAGAAGCATAAGAAATTATGATATTTTGTTGTATGTTCTGCACTATTGGTAACTTTTTCTGAACTGCTGTTAATTCTAACCTGAACCATTTTAGCTTAAATTTCGCACTGAAAATTTATTATAAATTTATAACTAGCATTTTCCGTTTATAGGAACAGTGAAGTATCTACAGCATATGGTGACGAAATAAAATCATAATCTTCAAATAACACTTACCGCTTAAACTACCTACACGATTAAGTTTCAATCGAAGATAACTCATACATTAATTATATTAAAATTATAATTTAATTTTAAAGAAGTAATTTTTTAAAGTTTTAAAATTGTGCAAATTCATTACAATTATTTTACTTAATTCTTACATTAATAATTTGAGAATTTGACACGTCATGTAACTTAATGACAGAAAATCTGCATGTCATTAGTATGAAGTTTTGCAGTAAAAGCTTTTAGATGGATTTGGAAATATAAACATATACTTAATGAAAGAATACATTGAGGCTGGTTTGTACCGGTGCACATTGCAGTAGTTAAAATTTGATTGCGAGTGCTCGCTGCATGAGCACTACATTTATGTTATATTATCGCTCTGAAGGATGGTAAACATTTCACATATGAAATATTAAGAAGCTATTAGTTACTACTTCCGGTCTTTCGGTGCAGGGCTGCTAGTGGTCAAAGATACCAATTTTAACGAATTAATGACATTTTAGAATTTAAAAAAATGACTACAATGTTAAGTAAAAAACCATAAGATTTAATTAAAATTAAACTGTCGATTTTCATTAACCAGTTTAAACTGACTACGGATTGAATAATAACACCAATAAAAATTAATAGTGGTATTCATAAAAATTAAAAAAGGTGTACAAAAGGTTTATAAACCCTTTTTAGGAATGTGTCGAAATACAGTATTCATAAACGTTAATAAGCTAATAAACCTCTGTTAAGAAATTCTTAACCCGACAATATTTAAAGAAAGCTTATACCTTCCCGAACAGTGTTTTAGACTGGTATTCTGTAACTGATGAATCCTTAGGAATGAAAAACTTTGTCAAAACTGTGTCAAAATTTTTGATGTAAACAAAGTGTTATCATTTTTTAAAAGATCTTTACGTAAGGAACAAGTTACAGAATACCGGTCTTAAGCTCATGTTAACATTAACCTAACAACTGTTTTTGTTACAAACATTTTTCGAAAGTATTAAAACGTTATGGATGCAATATCGTTTATTAATGGTATTAACGTGATTGGTGGTACCAGCATAGAGAAAAATAGCTTTAAATATTTTACTATAAAATTATAGAACAATTTTGAAATAAATATTAAAGTAATATTTGTTACACACAAATAGTAAATATTTCTACAAGTTTAATGCAAAGCCGTATAGAAAATTTTCCTTCAAATATAATAAATACTAAATAAATTTTTTTTAATAAAATTAGTAAATTTAATAAATTTCATATTATTCAATTTTCAATGGGGAGTTCGGCAAAGGCTCCCAACTTCGTAAAATATTGTAAATAACTCGAAATTGTTAAAGACACTTGTTTGAAAAGATACTTTTACGACTATTTATGACTCTCGAAGTATATTGATGCAATAATTAAATTTACATAAAATCGTTAAGGTAGTGCATTTTTACCAGAATTTGTAAGGCCACTCTACGCAAAATTCGAAATGCAACCTGTCAAAAATCTTTTAAAATTGTACCCGTTGTTGCATCCCTAGATAATAAGGTAGTCATATTTATATGTTTGAGATAAAACTTTTTCTATTTGTATAAACAATTGTAAATGTTTATTAACTTGTGAAATTATATGTTGAATAAATATTCAACAATGAAATTTTCAAATTTCATTCAACTTGTAACCTTTTAAAATATTTTATTCAACATATAAAAATAAACAACCATTTATATCGTAAAAAAAATGTATCATTTATTTACAATCTTAAAAATAATTTCGATTTGACAGACAATACATAAAAAATGTAATACCCTAACGATTTTATGTCAATATAATTATTGTATCAATAAAATCCATGCATATTATATAAAGCTCACTGTGCACGATGCTTGTTTTGGTGCTGGATTTCGCCAATTGGTACCAAACTGGCTGCGGTGCTTGTCGTTGTGATGGTTTTTATACTAGGTTGGCTTTACACGATGCATATTGTTGAGATGGCTTGTATGTCTTAATGCTGTGTAGTGAAAGTTGTGAAAAATGGACTCAATTGTAGCAAAAGTTATTCGTCCCAAACAAGTATTTATCGTATCAAATGACAATACGTAAATATTCAAAAATGTCAAATATATATTTTGAAATTAGTCGACTATCAGTAGTCACAGTTGTTGTATAAACTCGTACCCACATAATTTTTTCATTGGTTAACACTCAAATTCAGCACATAACACACATTCAGCACCGAAAAAAGCATCATATACAGAGCGCTCAAGTCGTAAATTAATAGTTGTGAATAATATATCTGTAAAATATTTTTTCAAACGTAGTATATTACAAACAAACAGGTTAGTTGTATACTTGTGTACTTATTTACACTAAATTTCCTTAAAATAGTTCAGTTCAAATGATCTATTATCGGCTTCGTAGTTACGCACCATTTAAAATACATTCGCCTAACAATTATCTGCAGATATCCCACTGCCGACTTGAACTGATGAACTTATCGAATCTGCAGATTTTATCGTTAGTGATAGATAAAAATCTGCAGATAATCTGCAATTCAACATACACATGTCAGATCCAGTCTGCAGTTAATGAATTTACAGCAAAAAGAGAAAATGTCTCCAGCAAATAAAAATGCATTTCATTAATTGTTTTATACACTTCTAACAATTGTTGATATCCACATCCGTTTAATTTCCGATTTAAATACATTTTAACTTTATTTTCCATAATGCTGGGTGTTGTCGATATATACCAATCAATTCAATAGTTTTGTCTTTCATTTTTGATATTTTAATTTTTAACACTTAATTTCTTTTCAGTAAATCGTCTCCGATTGTCAGAAACAAACTGCAGATCATTTGCCCACACACATTTTCTGTAATCTGTCGACTTAGTCTGCAAATTCCAATTTGACGATAATCGCTCTAGTCAGTGGCCATAATGGTGTGTAGATATCAAATTTGCAGACCGTGTTTGCTGATAATCGTTAGGTGAATGGACACCATTACTGAGCATCTTTACACACTTTAAAATATTTTTATGAATATACATAGGGGTAAGAGCTTTATTTTAGACCTCTAAATAAAAGTATAGATTTTTATAGGTTACTTCAATTAAAATTCAAGTTTCAAGGCATTTAAGTGATGAGAACTGTAAATATAATGTGCCTTTAAAGTTATATTTACTACGAAGTGGCAAATAAGACTTCGTAGTCACTTTATAAACTGAAGATGGAAAGCCTAAGGATAAGTCTGGTTGCAATTTTGCATGTTTGCAGGTCTTGCAATCTTCATTACAACTGAAATGCCTGCAAACTTGTATTTTAATTACACTAACCATTGAAAATTGCAAGTTTTATTTGAAAGGCGTGGCTTTGATTTTTGTAGGGTCGATCTAGGAATTTTACATGGAAGATATCCTGTGCTGGAAAGTCAGAACTAAAACAGGATTTTCCATAAAAAAAAAAGAAATTACATGTGGACGAAGAAGTAGCTCTGTTAAAAATAATGACTTTTATTGTCCTGGTGTTGTTTCTAGTTTGTTTCAGTTTTTCATTTTTATCTTCACATTTAAATTTCTTTTTCCTCCAAACTTATTGTTTATGTGATAAGTATAATATATTATAAACACTCAATGTATATTAACAGAACGAATTTTTTCCTTACACAGGTTGTGAATTTATGGAATGAAGAAAATTATAAAACATAAAACCAAGTGGCTTAAAATCTAAAACTTAGTAACATCGCTTGATTAACAAAACCTTCCGATTGAAGTGAATTTAACCTAAATTGTACTTGAATTATTAAAAGCAATTTTAGAGACTATTATATTTAATATTAAAGTGAAACTACAATCCATCGTATATTGTTAACTTACCGAAAGGTATGAAACCCCTACGAGTATCTTTAGATGTATGTGGAGAATCTGCTTTATCAGGCACTGCAGTCTGATATCGTCGATTATTTTTCCATATAACAATTTTACTAAATACATTTAATATGGACTGACGTAGAGTAATGGGCTTTTCGTGAGATTCACTAACTACACTATTTTTAGATCTATTAATATCATCGTTTCTACTAGCAGTATCAGAATTCGTCAATGAACTTTTTTTCTGTTTACACTTTTTACGAGTGTGCTTCTTGTGTTTTTTATTCGACGACTGTTCATTCTCATCGTACACTTCAAAAACCTCCAATTCATACTCCATTTTACAACATAAAATTTCATCAGCTCATTTTTGTGTATGTACATTCAATAAATCGTAAAATCATTTTGTAAGTACATTTGTTCAATACTGAACTATTTTTAACTTGAAATTAATCAAATGAAATACAAAACCTTCAATAATAAGTACTAAATTTAAATGTACGATATTTCTAGTTAATTAAAAATCAGCCTAAACATAACAAACCACAGCTTCGCTATCGACATATAAACTGAACTCATTTCAACCTTATCAATCATTATTAATTATAAAAACTACATCATTTGTATCACTTCATGACGAACGAAGAAGTTGTCATTCGTGAACCACGATGACAAAAACTATGTCAAATCTTACTGTCATTCGTATTAGAAAAATTTAAAACAAGAGGGCGCTACAATTCGAAATACTGGCTCCTGAAGAAAACTTCATTTTCTATGTAGGACAAAAGAAGCTGAAATTTGAAATTCACGAATATCTGCTTTTTGCGTACAGTAACATCAAGTTAGACAAATATTATGATGATGGATTATGGGAAGTGAAATTTTCAAATACAATAAACCATTTCAATCTTTTTATAAATAATTGATGATTTATATTTCAACTGACGTTTATCGTTGGCATTTGTAAAATACCTACTTCACAAAAACGTCAATTCAAATAAAAATTATCGATTTCGAAAGTTTTGTACTCTTTGGGGCAGCGGTGCTAAACTTTAGTCGCGATACACTGTAAATATTTCCAGATAAAAAAAACACAACCAAATTGTATGTTTGTATAATGTTGCCAGGGCCGCCGACTCCGGGGTGATCGAGCATCCCCAAAATCAAAAATAAAGAAAGATAATAGAAGAAAAAGTCCAAAATTTTATTTGCGGCGACATCGTTGTAACAACATTTCTATAAATTTTGTGTTTTCATAATAGGTATTTAGTGTAGAAAACGATCCTCTGTGCAGGGGTTATCTAACAATTTCTGTAATTATTTTTTTTAAATCGATTTATATTTTTTTATTATGTTTTTTGACACGATTTGTGTTTCTTTAGTTACTAACATTTTTATGCGAGTTAAATCTTGAAATTCCCCTTTTTGAACTGTGAGTTAGAGCAACCTCACTGATTTTCAAAACTCGGCAACCCCGAATGTTGCATACATAACAAGGACGATTTACATAATAGTACAATAAAAAATAAATAATTAAGAAGAAAAAATTAGGAGATCAACAAAACAAACACGAATGTAGTCGAATATTTACTCTTTCAAGAACTTATTGTGTTGGGGGTTGTTAAAAGGGTAAAAAAACTTTTAATAATTAAAAAAGGATTACCTTTATAAAAAAAAAAATACAAGTTATAGCTATTTACTGTTAAGAAAGTGTGTTTTTATTAAAATTAAAATAACTAATTTAATCATTTAAATTGCATTTTAACTAAAAAATTTATGTACAATTTTTTGTAACTTTTGAAAAAATATGAAGTGGCGTGTATTATTTCATTTAAAAAAGTTTAAAACCTAAGGAATCCATTTGTTATGAAAACAATGGTTATAGTATTTTCGAGTATGTTATGCAACTTGCTATAAAAATAAGAGAAAATCCAAATTAAAGGTAATTTTTAAAGCTACAGAAAGATCTCTAACAATTAGAGTTTATTTTAATAATAATTTTTTTAAATTATATAGGTATATTATTAACCTTTGAAATTAATATTTGATTCAAATTTTTAAAAAATTATAAGGTTAAATGAACAATAAAACGAAACATTATTATTAAACGTCTGATGACAGCAGTAACCATTGCTGAAAGCTCACAAATAATGTTTCGTTTTATTGTTCATTTAACCTTATAATTTTTAAAAAATTTGAATCAAATAATAATTTTTTATAATTATTTTAAAAAAAGCAATTTTCCACCTTTAATAACAACCCTAAAACCAGAAGTATCTTGAAATTTGAGTTGACTCATCGGTTCCTGAAAGAGATAATATTCAATACATCTGTGCCGAGTTTCGTTGAATATTATTATTTCTCGTTTTCAGTTTCATACGTAATTCATTAATAATAGATAGCAGCGCCAAAATTTGAATTTGGAGAAATTAGAAAAATTAATTAAAAAAAATTTTTTTTTTAAATAATTTTGAAAATTTTTAGAAATGCAAAAAAAGACAAACATAGTCGACCTGAATTATAAATTGAAAAGAAAATATAGTTGATAGGCCAATGAAAGTCTAATTAGTAGACACCTTTTTCACAACACATTAAACAACGTAAACATTAAGTCGTATTCAGCAACATCGTCGAATGAAAAAATGGCAAACAAAAATTATAATTTCAACAACTTACTGGATGACCTAAGATTTCGTTCTTATCCACAAAGTGGAATTGATCTCCTCAGACCCAGATTCATTAACATCCCCTTATTTTTATTGTTAGTTTTATTCAGTCCTGGCGCCTGCTGAGCACTTTTGGTTTCAACTTGTTACGGAATTTTATTAAATTTCGTAACTAGGATTTCTATTTTAACTTCATGTGCTAGAACGAACTATACCATGTTAGAAATTTGAATTTTTAAATTAATTATTTTTATATCGCAAACGGAGCGATTAGATCGTCATTTTTACGTTACACTCGTGCAAGCCGGTTTATAAATTAGTTTTACCTTCGCCATAAAGAATTTTATGGGTAAGAATTTTTTACCGCCTGAGAAAGGGGTAAATGTTTTACTGTTGATATTTTTTTAGCGATTTTCCGGGGGTTGTATTTTTGTATCCGTGATATGAATTGAATGACTAAAGTTTGCACGAGTGTGTCCTGTGTCGTTTTCGTTAATTGGTTTTTTATTGATAATTGGAATTGATGGATCTTACTTTGAAAGTAATATTTTTTTATGGATCCTTTTTATTGGAATATTTTTGGATGCTTGTTGGTTATCATATTGGCGCGTGGTATCGCGCTTATCGGATATGAGATTTATTTTGTATGCCAGCAAGTTTTAGTTTGGACGCCATATGGAGTATAGCGTGGAGTGCGGTTCGAATTACCGGAAAGGGATTTTACCATTTTGAAGTGGATTATGAAAGATGAGAGTCTAATTAGCGTATAAAAAATAAATTTGCGGTCGGTTCACACATTTTTGAGAAAAACGGCTTTAAAAATTAATTTGGAATGCAATTTTGTCATTGGCTCTTTTGATCTGTAACCCCGCCCCCTCAAAATTGAAATATATTGTGGCTAAGTAAAGATACCAGAATCTCGTTTTTTTTACAACGAATTATGAAGAATGACGGTATAATTATAACTAATAAAAAAATTAAATTTGTGTTCGGACAACAAATTTCGGAAAAAATCACTTTTTGTGTGAATGCGTTTCTTGATGTAGTTGCGCTGTCAAAATCCACTTTTCGCACCCTGCGCGACCCTCTCGGTCGCTACAAACGGTTTTGACACGCCATTACTTACTAAAAACATCCCCAAGTACCCCAACTCGAAAAAGTATGGATGTTGATGTGACGGATCTCGGGGAGCGACTCACACCTTCCTGACGCTGCTCTAGTTAGCCCGCCATCACGATCTGCCTATATCTATCCACTGCTGGATGTAGGCCTTCCCATTTCGCTCCACCTCCGTCTGTCCTCGCTTCCGCCATCCAACGCACTCCAGCCACTTTCCGGACGTCATCCTTCCATCTTGTATTTGGTCTGCCAACACTTCTTCGTCCTTCTCTTGGTCTCCACTCCAGAACTCTTTTGTCCATCTGTTGTCGTCTCGACGAGCTATATGTCCAGCCCAGTTCCATTTTAGCTGGGAAACACGTTCAATAACATCTGTGAGCTTTGTTTGCTGTCTTATCCAGATATTTGTCTTACGGTCTTTTAATTTTATGTTAAGAATTATTCTCTCTTGCGCTCGTTGTGTTCTTGCGAGTCTCTGTATGTGTTTTTTAGTAAAGCACCAAGTCTCGGCTCCGTATGTGAGTACCGGAAGAACACATTGATTGTAAAGTTTACTCTTCAGGGTGTTCGAGTTTCTGATTTAAAAACATTGCTTAGCTTTCCAAAGGCGCTCCATGTTAAGGCTATTCTTCGGGTGATTTCAGTTGTCATGTTGTCCTTGTCCATTGTGATTTTCTGCCCCAGATATACATAGCTATCAACAGTGTCGAGTCGTTCTCCATTCAATATAATGTTGCAATCGTCCTCTGTATTGCTCATGATTTTAGTCTTTGCAATATTCATTTCCAATCCGATTTTCTGAGAGTGAGTGTTCAGTTCTGTGACCATTTCTTGTAGTTCCTGAGGACTAGTACTAAACAATACTACGTCGTCGGCAAATCGAAGGTGGCTGAGATATTCTCCGTCCACTTTTATTCCTTTTTCGGACCAGTCTATTTCTCGAATTAGTTCTTGTAGAGCCGCTATAAACAGTTTGGGGAGATTGTGTCACCCTGTCGTACTCCCCTTTTTAATGGTATCGAGTTGGTTTTATCAAACAGCTGCACACTCATTTTTGCAGTCTCATAGATATTCTTGATTAAGTTGGAGTATCTGCTGTCAATGCGGCATCTCCTAAAGAGTTTAGTACTGCCCACGTCTCTATTGTGTCGAATGCCTTTTGGTAGTCAATAAAAGCCATGTATAGTTCTAGGTTATATTCATTGCATTTTCTATGAGTGTTTTTATTGTTTGTATATGGTCACAAGTGCTGAAACCGGATCTGAATCCCGCTTGTTCGCGTGGCTGTTGGGAGTCTATTTTGCTTGTTATCCTGTTCGAGATTATTCTGGTGAAGGTCTTATACACTTGAGACAGCAGGCTTATAGGTCTATAGTTGTCCAGCTTAGTGATGTCACCTTTTTTATGGATAAGAATAACATCCGCTTCTTGCCAGGATTTAGGATCATTTCTTCTTTCAGGCATCTATTGTATAAATCCTCTAGTTCTTTCAGCAGCACACTTCCTCCTTCTTTTAACATTTCAGGCAAGATTCCGTCTGGGCCGGCCGCTTTGTTTCTTTTGTTTGTTTTAGAGCGTTCGCGATTTCCTCCGTTGATATTTCAGGTATATCCTCGGATCCCACATTTTGAACCTTTTTCCATCCGTTTCTATCTCTATACAGGTGGGTTGTTTCTTAGATTCATATAAATCTGTGTAGTACGTTTCTACTTCTCTTATTATTTCGCTTCTGTGTGTTACCGTTACCGTCAACACAATGCCTAAAGTATTACGCAATATTGCGCAATAATACACTTACATGTATTTCTTATGGGAAATTGCAATTTTCAAAATTAAATTGTGGCCTTATTACAAATCCGACTAAGTTCATCCTGCCTTAAAAGTTCTTGTATTTTTCTGCTCTTTCGTTTGGTTAAACCATTTCTATAGGAAAAAGTGTACTTTCGAGTCACGTTTAATGACGTGACTTCTTACTCTTGCCTAAAATTATGCATTTTTGCAAAATTTGGTATATCTCAATAATCTCTTAATCAATCACGATGATTTTTTTATATAAACTAGTTTCGTGAATATACTACATAACTTAATATGTAAAAACAGTACCTATCTAAATTGGCAATAGAATATCGTTAGAAAATTGAAAAATCCGTTGTGTGTAGAAGGTAAACACGGTTACTCCATAACGATACAATCTCTCCACTTTAATATGGCATGAACTGAGAGGCTGTTAGGTTAGATCAGATTATTTTCATTCCGTTTTTAATAAATTTGGAGTAGTTTTTCAGGATTTTGAACAAGGACTAATCAAACAACTCTATTAATCGGTCGACGTTTCGCTCAACTTAATGTTACAGTAATGGAAGATTCTAATTTTACCTTTGAAGACCTTGAACATTTAACAATGAAGATATGTACCTATGCATAGTATCACTAATTAACTATAGCGGTCAGGTTAAGAAGCTAAGCTCATTAACCGATTCAAATTAATTCTCAAAAGAAGAAAAACAACATTGCTTCAACACTCGTCTTGTTAGCAGAGGAGAGTATGTACGAGTACATTCAAGATCTCGTCTGAAGGAAGCAAACTTTACCTTTTCAAGTTTAATTTGGACAATGCAAGCAAGTTTGTCGTAGACAGATTTGCCACAAAAATGAAAACAAAATTGTTTTCAAAATAAATTAGAATTAGTTTCTGGCGACAACTTGCTAAATCCAAGCAATGACTTTTCAAAAAGATATTACTGAACATCGTTTGTGAATTTTATCAAGTAAAAAAAAAGTTATTAGTTGGTATTTTTTCCTTAAATAAAATCGTTAAAGGCAGCTTTTAGAATGATGTCCGGATGAGTGCGTGTCTGTATACGTTTTTTTGGACAAAACAATAACACAAATAGATGCACCGATTGACTTGAAATTTCACTCTCTTAGCATATAAACTAGTGTTTAAAGAACTGATTAGATTTTAGTTGGATTCCCTCTATTTTTACTTAATTTTTAAAGAATCAACATTGTTGATGCGCTATATTTCTTCGCATTATAATAACGCCGGATGATGGATAAAAATGAAAATGACATCAATCAAAAGAGATTTCTTTTCCGAGCGAAATATACCCAATACTTAAATAAATTTTTCTTCTTAATTATTATTACAATGTAAAAACAAAGACATTGCATTTAAGAAAATATGAACTGCCTTTGAAACAAAAGTACCAATTTTATTTATTTTTATTAAATTGGCTATTTTGATCTGTCAAAGTAATTTTGGGTTATTATCTTATTTTGTTATACCCTGGTAAACTTAGTTATTATGATAAATCTATTAGTAAATGGAAAAGTTATGTGATGTCGTATCAAATTTTTTTGTTCATTTGTTAATTTACTCTTTTGCAGTGGCGTAACAACCTTGCTCGGGACTGCGCTAATACCTAACGAAACAATCAATATTACATTCGAAGTAATATTTATTCAAAGATACATAAATAAAAGTTACTGAATTAAAAGAAAACAATATTTAAAATACTTATAGAACAAACTTTTAAAAGATAATCTAAATAGAAAAAAAAAATTAAAATTAAAATAAATCAAAAATATTTCAACGTGATATAAAACTTCAAAATAAACGATTACGATTGAGGTGTAGGAACATAGAAATATAATATTAATATATTCTATTTAAATTATTATTAACCCGTCATTCTTATAATATTATATTAAAATTTAAAAAAGTAACAGATTAAATTTATATAAAAAATCCACTTATGAAAGCCCATGAAAAAATGAGTTTTATTGTTTAATTTAATACTTTAATTTTTAATATAAAAAAATATGTAAGTATGTAATATGTAATCCGTTTTTTCTTATCAATTTTTCAATTGATACTAATTCTGGATACGAATCTAGTTGATTACTAATTTTTATAATTATTGTATTCTGTAGAAATTCGTACCTAATTTGTAAATTTCACTGTTAGCAGACTCAACTAACTTTTAATAATTTTTAATGTTTACTTAACGGTCAACTTCACTATAGTTTTTGGTAGATACTTTGAATCGATAATGACTTTTAGAAAATTAGTCATTTCAGTTGATATTTCAATTTATCTATTTAATATTTTTCGCGTGTTTGAAACTCTGGTCATGTTTTTCTCCAAAATCAAACTTACATTTTCATTTTTGTAGGTATATGGTTTAAGTATAAGAATATTTCCAAATCCGAAACATCAGTTACTAATAGGTAATAAATTTAACCTTCCATGACATCACGAACATAAAGCCAATAAGAAAATGACATAATATACACACCCTTTTTACCATCTTTGTTCTATTTTTATCATCCACACCCTTTTACTTTTGATAAAAGCGTCCGGTTTCAGGTGGAAAATGTAGTATCTTTATTGTTTCTTACAGATTTGTATTTTTAAATAACAATGACGATGCAGCAATACCTGGTTTTATGATCGAGGTAATTTTCTGAAAAATTGTCAGTAAATCGAAATTTCGTATACGATATAAATAATTTTTCCCATATTAATAAATAATTATTATAAAATATGCATCATGCGTTTCATTAGAAAAGCAATCAACGAAATACGAAATAAATATGTTGCGGAAAAAGATAAGAATTTATTCAAAAATAAATACAACAGAGAAAACATATGTGTACGTACATAGTTAGTTACTCACAAAAGTCTCTGAACACTACAATAAATAGCAATAAATTGTTCGTTATCTTAACTATTTATGAAAAAAAATGAATTTGTTGTTTCATTTAACCAAATGAGTTCAGGTCATTCCATATTAAATCAACCAAGAATTTTCATCAACCTCTTCAATTTTCCACAAACTTCGTATGAATGTAAGTTTTATACGAAAGGATGAAATGAACAAACGACAGCACATGTACCGGTCCATTCACCACATTGTATTTTTTTTACTTATTATGTCCTATCGATTTAATATTTATTTATTATTAGGGTAGAATTCGATTTACCGGACTCGAAAATACACTTTTCCTATAGAAATGGCTTACAAAACGAAAGAACAGAAAAATACAAGCTCTTTAAGGTGAGGATGAAAGTTGTCGGACTTGTAATACGGCCACAATTTCATTTTGAAAATTGCAATTTTCCCATAAGAAATACATGTAAGTGTATTATTGTGTAGTAAAATGCCAAATATGGAATCCATTCTGTAGACAGTACGTGTGCTGTGCCTGGGTTGACAGTGACTGGTGGTGGGGAGATACCAGTCGCACTCTGAGATCTGTCGCGTCAACTTCCAAACTTTTCGAGTTGGGGTTACCTGTGGGATGTCTTAAGTAAAGCGACCTCTGAGTCGCTTCGGGCGCTCGAGCGGTTTTGACAGCGCAACTACATCAGAAACGGATTCACACAAAAAGTGATTTTTTTCCCGAAATTTGATGTCCAATCACAAATTATATTTTTTTATTAGCTAATTACACCATTATCTTCCATAATTCTTTGTAAAACCGAGATTCTTGTATAATTACTGTCGCCACAACCTATTTTAATTTTGGGGGCGAGGTTACAGTTAAAAAGAGCCAATGATAAAATTGCATTCCAAATTAACTTTAAAGCCGTTTTTTTCAAAATTGTTTGAACCGACCGCAAATTTTATTTTTTTTATACGCTAATTAGACCGTCATCTTTCATAATTCACTTCAAAAATGGTAAAAATCCTGTTCCGGTAATTCAAACCGCACCCTATTATTATTTAAATAGCTTTACATTCTGTTTAAGGAATTAGGTGTTCTGCTGGACTTACAAATCCGTTTTTAAGGAGATCAGTCCTTTACTACATACTATTTCTATTAATCATCAAGTTATAAATTACGAGTGTTCTTGCCTCGTTTATAATATAGCTTTCCATTTTTTTTCATCAAACCAGTAGTTTCCATTCTCTGTACCCCATGCATCTCAGGTATTCCATCGTGCAGTTCTGCCATATTTCCTTTTGGTCTTCCTCTATAATCTATATCGATATCCTATTGGATTCTATTATAAAGCTATCCTTTTCGTTGTTCCTTCATTACCGCTTCTCATTATGTGACCTAGGCATTGGCAAACCAATGACTTGAAGAATTTATGAATTTGACGTTATCTTTTCAGCCTCTTGGTTCATGAAATTCAAAATTCATTTTCGCTCTCAACTTGCCTTCTTCCTTTTTTTGAACCATAAGATTTCTCAATATGTACCTTTCTCTCAAATATCTTCATTTTTCTTTCTTCTAAGTGTTATACATTAGTACTGATCTTATCAGTGATTTGTAAATCTTGACCTTTATGTTCGTAGCTAATCCCCTATCTGATAATACACCCTTATTTGCATAATATACTCTGCTCCCGGCTATTCTCACTTGTTCTTTTCTTCTGCCATTTTTATAAGATAGTAGTTAAATTATCTATCTTTTCAAATACAAAATCGTCGAGTCGTACTTTTTTCATCCCATCACACTCTCTTCCTTGCATTTCATATATTTCGTTTTATTTTCATTTATAATCAGATCTATTTTCCTCGTTGTAGTTTTTATAGTTCCGAGGAAGTTTGCTATGCCTTTTTTTGTTCTAGAGGCGATTATTTAGACATATGCTATTATTTGTGTTTCTTTGTTGCTTTGCACATGTACTCCTAATTACTTTTCCAACAAAATCCTAAATAACATAGCAGACAGGTTGCAACCTTTCTCACTTCACAGTTTGTCTGTTTCACAGTTTTTCTTCTGATGTTTTTATAGTTTCCAACGATCTCTTCGGCTTCATTATAATCAATTCCCATTTCTTTCAATGTTTCGAACGATGTATCTATTCACCTTATCAAACGCCTGTCTAAAGTCAACAAACGACGTGTAGACATTACAAGAAGCGAAAGCTGGCGGTTCGAATCCTGCGTTAGATAAACTGCTGTGATCAAAAAAGTCCAATATTGATCTGTGGACTATGGGGAAGCCAACGGGAAACCACCACATGAATTATATTCCCTAGAAAATTCATCTTGACTTCGGTCAAGTTGGGTCACGACACTTCTGACAAAAAACACAATGAAGAAGAAGAAGAGTTGTTACAAATCCCTGTATCATCGATAGTTTTAAATACTCATCTTGTAATTGCTCACCGTATACAAATTTCTACATCACTTCCTGTTTTCACAGATAATATGCAACTGGTTGAAACATTTCGAAAATAAAGATATTAGAGTAGAAGATAATCAAGAAGAGCAAAATCAACATTTTGGAAATAAAAACATTTGATAAGATCATCAGAATGGTACAAGTCGTTCTAATACACCAGAAGGAACCTCCGGTAAGTTTATAATTTTTAGAAATCCACATAGTAGATACGATAGTTACGACGATAGATAGCAACGGGAAGAGACTCCTGTCGGGTTGCAACCGTCTAAACAATCCTCAAATCGTGATTATGTCGCAATTTTCCTTTCGAAACATTGTCGTCGGGACAAATCAAAACCATCTTGGCAAATTATTGGCAATTGTTTGAGAATTTCGTTAGTCCGGTCATGGTGTCATTAATTCCTCCGATTTCTTTCATTGGATTACATCATTCTGCCAGTAA
This sequence comes from Lycocerus yunnanus, assembly GCA_036346125.1. NCBI lineage: Eukaryota > Metazoa > Arthropoda > Insecta > Coleoptera > Cantharidae > Lycocerus > Lycocerus yunnanus. The sequence continues at coordinate 746,659 of JARFIX010000086.1, forward strand.
TATTAATGATTACATTGTCACTGGAGTTAAGTAAGTGTGTAGGAGAAACAGCCTTTCGCAGATTTGAGAATAAATATACACACATTATTTATCAATTTCTTTTCAATTTTTACCTGCCGTGATTATAAAACTATTCATCGTGCCATCATCAGAAGTTAAGATCGATACTCCCACGGTTAACCACAGGAAAAGTACAAAATAATTTTTTTATAATAGTACGTGCATAGTATGGAAATTCAAACACATCAGAATTTCTTAAAAAAGATTTGTAAAACATTATTATAGTTATTTGACCAAATAAACGTTAAATCAATCGTGCGTCAAAAGAAGAAATGTTTGTTATCAAAATTTATTATCAACGTGGTGGATGATGTGGAATGTGAAACTGAAGATTATGATATTGAGAACCAATGAAGTTTTGAAAGGAAAAGACATCTATACCAGACAGAAATAGTCGCTAAGGTGCTCACAGATAAGGCCATTATTTAGGCACGGAATGCATATCAAATATCTAAGTTACTAAAACCATGACTCTATCAAACGTGTTTCGGTGTCTTTGATGTTCCAGAAGCATATCATCTTTAGAAACTAAAATACGTTCGAAAAAGATCTTCTCATTTAGTTTCCAGATAAAATCATCTGGGATACCAAGTTTATATGCACCGTTTCAATGAAATGGAATAGAGCATAACATATTTTTCTGAGAAAAATTCAAAAGAAATCTGTACGATAGAGAAGAAAACATCTTAATTAAAGAAAGAGTTTACAAATTACGGTATCAGTCACCATTTTCGAACTCAAAAGTACACTTTTTCCTATAGAAGTAGCTTCACCAAACGAAAAACGATATTTTAAGACTTTTAAGGTGAAGTAGAATTTGATAGGTTTACAATTCAAATTTGAAGTTCATCAATTTTCCATAACAAACACATATCTAACATATTGCGTAATAATTCATTTATTCTACTAACATTTCGTGCGTCCAGAATGGGTTCCGCCATTCAAAGCTCAGCGAAGTACCGAAGCCGCGTCAGGGACCCATAACTTAGAGTTGGACCGCGCTTCAGGGATATTTTTTTAAATTGTAGCTCCTTTAGAAATTATATTATAAATATAAAATACTTTAAAATTTCATTTTTAATATTTCCAATCTCAAAAAAGCCAATGGGAAAACTCCATCCCAATTAATTTTAAAGTCGCTTTTAATTCCAAAATTAGTGGTCTGACCGTAAATTTTCTTTTTTAATGTGTAGAGAACGATGTTTAAATTCATTTCAAAAATCATCAAAATCGCAGTGACCGTTCGATTCTTATTCAATTAATTGTACAATGCTCCAACGTGTCCTTTTTCTCCCGTAGAGAAAATACATCCCATACCATTAAAATTTAAAATTGTAGAATATTCAGTAGAAATTATGAAAAATACAAAATTCTATAGTAGAACAATATAAATCATTTAAAAAGAATTTTCAAACCGTACAGAGGTTCGATTAATTTATTGTTTCATAGTTCTCATTATTTCATTCCTTGTTAAATATCGTTGCCCCAAAGGAAAAAATTGAAAGAATTGAAAAGATAAAATAAAAAAATTTGTATTCGGTTAGTATAGATAATAATTAATACTTATTTAAAAATTATGCGACTCTTTATATTGTATTATATTATTTATAATTAGTTAAATCAATGGAGAGTAAATTTATTACTAAAAAACTTGCCATTTAAGTTTATTATTATTGACGAAAGTATAGCGTGAATTAAGTGTCCATTTTTAAACCTGCGTGCGATTAATTTATACTGAGAGGAACTTAAATGTATTATGTGGCATGATTATGATATAAATCGATCCACAAAAGTTTCCAATCTTAATATAACAAAGTAAAATTTACTACGTTTGGATATTTTAACCCACTTAAACTACCTAGTTGAAATTTTGCATTTTCATATTATTGTAAGAAATCGTGTGAATTTTATTTAAAATCCTAAAAATCGTTAGCACGGAGAAACATTTTTTGCGCATAAATTTAAAAAATCCGATGTGATATCACATGACTTCCGCATTTACTACTTAGGTTTAACATAAAAATAAATAAGTGTAATAAATTAGCATATACAAAATTATTTGGACAGATCAAAATAACCAAATTTAATTTGAATTTATTGGCGCTCGAGATACCAAGGTAGTTGATATTCTTTTAAATAAAATGACTTTATTTATGCATTTTAATAATAATTATTAAAAAAAAAGAAAAGAAGAAGAGAAGAGAGACGGTCATTGACCTGGGTGTTAGCGCAATGACTGCTAATGTAAGGCTCTCCGGTTCGAATCCGGGTAGAGCTCATTTTGCAAATGACGTCTCCGTGCTTCGGAAGGCACGTGGTCCTCCTATGTTAATGAATTGCCAGTATTAACAATAAAAAATAGGGTAACAGGCACATCTGAGGTAAGCCTAGCAAGCTACTTCAGATGTAAACCAAGTAGTGCTCAAGGTACTGACAGTGGCTTTGGAATATCGCCGATGCTATTGTTAAGTAAAAACAGATCAACAGATCTGGGCATAGAGAGTTATCCCTAGCCAAAAGTAAAAGAAGAAAAAAAAAGAGCATTTCAAATTTTGGGTACGTGAAAAAGAATCTCTTTCGATTAATACCATTTCCATATTTACCATTGCATAGAAAGTATAGAAAGTAAGGTCAGCTTGGCTTTGGCTAAGTTGATCGCCTACACACTATCAGTGTATGGCATTTGAAGAAGAAAGTATAGCGCGGAAAAAGCTATGATTCTGTCAAAAAATTTAGGGTTTGCAATCAAAATCTAAACAACTCTTTAGACATTTGTTTCCAATTAGTGTGTAAAATTTCAAATCAATCGGTGCATGTGTTTATCCGATATCATGGACGAAAAAATGAACACACATCCATCATCATTTCAAAACTTGTCTTATGCACGACTTCTTCGCTCATGGTTATCTTCAAGTTATCAAACTTTAGGTTAAATTGACAAAATAACCAATCAGACGATTTATTTATTTGTTTTGTTGTCATCTGATTGGTTATTTCGTCGATTTAATCTGAAGTTAACTAACTTCAAGATAACTAACTACGAGTGAAGATATCGGGCATTAAACGATTTCTATGAACCATGGAAAAAATTCTAACTCGAAACTTTTTTTTATTCGATTACAATAATTTCCGTTACTACATGGAAAAACGGAAGGGTTATTTTTCTTATTTGTTTTTAAATCATGAATTTAAAAACACTTTAACTCCCCCTGAAAATGAGAACTAAATTGGTACCTAGTTGTACACACAACAAACAACGCGGTATGAATTTTTTTCTTATTTAAAATCCGTACAAGTGTGATTTTTGGAGATATTTTGCTTTAAGCGCTCACTTAGGCGGGTGAGCTGGACGCAGTAGATAGATTATATTATACAGTGACCAGCAAAACTAGGCGAGAGTCCGTCGACCCTGATTGCGATTTTCACCATTCCTTTTGTAAATTATGAAAGATAACAATGATACACATAAAAAAAATAAAATTTGCAGACGGTCAACAAATTCGGTTAAAAAACGGCTTTAAAAATTAATTTGGAATGCAATTTTATTATTGGCTCTTTTGATCTGTAACCCCGCCCCTCAAAATTAAATATATTGTGGCTACAGTAAAGTAATACCAGAATCTCGTTTTTACAACGAATTATGAAGAATGACGGTATAATTATAACTAATAAAAAATTAAATTTGTGATCGGACAACAAATTTAGGAAAAAAATCACTTTTTGTATAAATCCCTTTCTTGATATAGTTGCGCTGTCAAAACCCACTTTCCGCACCCTGCGCAACTCTCTGTCAATATAAATAACCAAACACGGCTATTTATATGACCCTATTCGATTAATTTTCGATTTATCTAACCCCAAACCTTCACAGTCCAATTAATATGGTCTTTTGTAAATTTTAACGCTTTTTGAGTATGTCGGTTAATAGGGGTTCTCTTATTTTCGTTTAAGCTTTCATACCAACTTCCTTTAAACATCTACGAACGGTATCATTTGAGACATTCATTTTTAAGTTCGCTCTAAGACTTTAAGACTCTAATAGTAAGGCCTCCCACAGCATTTTCTGGAGCTCCAGATACAACTAAGTTGCGAATAACTCTTTTTGTGTGAGTCGAAAGCTTTCGCGGCCGTCCTCAGTTAATTTCTGTAATAATTTTAAACTGCTTTCTTAATTTGGTAACTTTTTAAATCTTCCTTAATAATTACATAAGCGTTTTTATTTTCTATATTAAATGAAAAATTCATCAAGAATAATTTAATTATACTTGAGTTAGCACTTACTCAACAAAAATAAAATAAAATGCGGATAAAATAAAGGATTTCTACTAATATGTTCCTAGGTTTGCTTGTTTCCATCTGTTTAGTTCGCTTTTTAAGAAGTCGGGTTTTTTGATTTTTTTAATTCATTATTTTATTGACTATGTTTTAGTTTTGTTTTATCAATATATTGTTATTGTTACTTCCTGTCTATAAAAACTGTTTTGATAAGAAATTTTACGTTACAACATACCTTCAATGTTCAATGTCTTATGACATCTGACATTTGTTTTGACACATCCTTCAATTTTTTAATTAACCTAATTATTACGTAGTATTTGAACTATTTTTATTCTAATTTAATCCAAAACAAAACTTAGCCTATAACCATCGCACGGTTTAGACGAATCGATAGACACCTCATTGATTAAAATCCATTCAGCCGTTCGGATGCTTTGAGGCTATAAGGTATCCCACACACATAGATGCATAAGGTTTGTTCGTTGTACATGTTCTGAACAGATTCCGATAACGTCACACTGACAGCTTTTTAGAGGCTACATCCGACGAACACTTTTGAAACAACTTATCATTGATGTAAATAATCTAACCTCAAAATATTTTATAAATAAATTGTAACTGTGGTGTCTAATGTGAATAATTTAAGCCACAAGATATTGCAATTTAAATAGTAATACCTTACAACATAAATTATTAATATTTGACAATGCAAAGACAATTTATTTACAAAATATTTTTAAGGTTAGGTTATTAACATCAACGACAAATTATTCCAAAAGTATTCGTCGGATGTTGCTCTGAACAGCTGTCAATCTGACGTAATCAGAAACTGTTCAGAACAGTTCGGAGACAGAAAACAACGTAATTTTTGACGGAATTTAAGTTCACCTTCCAAATAAAGTTCTCAAATTTAAAGAAATATAGTTACAGTTAATGTGTTCACTGTTTCGAGAGCAATCGTGTACGCAATCACGAAATATGTGGTTTCGAGAAAAACGAGTTTAATGCTTTATAGATATTTTTAAGTTTTTAACTGCATTTGGATTGATCCTTTCACTAAAAATGTGTACTCAATAAAAAAAATTCTAGTGAGTCGGAACATTGATTTGACGATATAAACAATTGTTAAAATCGTGAATCACAACAAAATCAGAAAAACACGAAGATATTCAATATTAATGGCTTATTTGCAATACGTAAAAAATTCACTCACAAAAGTGAAATTGTTTAGGAAAGCATTAAAAGAGCTAACTTCAGTTTTAATAGGTAATTAAAAGTTTATTTGAATGAACAATATTTTCTGATAAATATAGAAAGACTATAGTGTACAAAAATTAACAACCTTTTCTTTTGTAAATACGTTATGTGGGTTGCTATATAAACGTGTACATCTTTCTAGAAACCACAACAACATCGTTTGATCAACACACCCACGAACAGAGCTCTATCCTGCTCATACTGCTGATACTTCAATTTTGCTGCACTTCGATACCTATAAGGTAAAAGTTCCTTACTGTGATTTACATAGTGTAAAAGTTGCTATTAGCCATTTATTGTGTCAAGACCATCAGGCCAAATTGCTTTTGTATTATTTGAAGATTGTTAATCAAACTGTTGCTTATCGCTATATTTGCTTTTGGGTTGTATTGCTAGTATAACCTGTCGCCCTAAGAGGTTGACGTTTGTTATAGATTCTTTGTCGTCGAGTTGCCAGCTCACTTGTAACCGCAGAGATTAGACAGTGAAAATTTAACCACACCAATATTTGTAATTATAAATATTCAAAAGTTTTGTATATTCGATGGATTCACTAACCGCAATTTGTCTATTTTTAACAGCGTCAATAAACGCCCTTTGTTGAGTTTTACTCCTCGTAGTTTTTTTATTCTGTTTGGCGCTCATATTAAAAATAGCATCTCCCACGAAAGCTACTTGAAGTCTCATTCAAACAAACTCACGAATATTTCCAGCTTTCGAGTGCTTGGAGCGAGAAGCTCGCAGTGACGCCGCTCCGTACAGTACATCAAATAGTAATTAATCAGGTAGTGTATTTTCTGCACAATTGCGGTATAAAATTTGAAAAAACCTCAGCTGGTTCTGAGTCACATATTGCACATCGTTAATATTTTGTGCTGTGGTATACGTCATATGGCGCAGAGGTACCACACAAGTCATTTAAGTATAAAAAAACATTTTTTCACAAAATGTGGGTTACGACGTATTGTAAATAAGCCATCGCTATGTTTAAATAATATACATATAAGAAAACTAAATATGCAAAACAGACTATAAATTCAGTTGTAAATATGTTTATGTATAATCACATAAAATACAAAAATTATTAATTTCACGTCAAATTTATACGGAAAATTATTTGTACAAAAACTGATAGGGAACTGATCCAGCTTTACACAGCAAGCTGTATTACAGCCATCGGAGGAGAGTGTAAGTCGACAATTACTTACATAAATCTTCTTATGTTTTTAATTAATATTTTATTAATAACACGTTAAATATTAACTTACCTATACTACGTGTTCTACTCTTTATTGACGATCGGACCATGTTGAATAAATGTTAGGGATGATAAATGGGATAAAGGATTCTATTAATAAATGTTTATAAAGTTCGATATGAATTTAAATGCAAGCATAAGGTCACTTCACTTGTCTTATACTAGAAATTTATGTATAATAAGGCCACGTAAATTTAATTAATTTTTTTATACTTAAAAAAACAATTTTAAAAAGTGATATTAAAATCTTGATATAATATATATGTATATAAATAGTTAATATTGCCGAGGTAGTAAAATTCGATTATATTAAGCACGTTTAAAAAAGTATTATGGGATAATTGGAGAAAATTGGTTTAACAAAAAACATAATAGGTGCCGTCCAAATAGGCGACGCTGCCGTCGTCTAGAAGTTGGAGAATAGAGACGGCAAGCACGTGTGCCAGCCTCTCGGAACGACGTTGCCATGGACCACTCTGTAACAAAATTTATGTTATTTATTATCGTTATATTATGTATGTATGTTTACTACACTATATCTAAAATTATGCGGCCCGAAGACCGCACTTACATAAGACTTTGATAAACACAGAATACAGGTAGTTTTGTATGTAATTCTTATGCTTATTAATATGAGTAATATTATGATTGTGATAGTTCAGTTCAAGATGTTTTTACCAAATAAATGATAATTTTAATTAAGGTAAGTGTATTTTCGGAAATTATTTGACCCTAACCAAGGTAATTTTTAACACCTTAAGGAATTTTTAGCGCTTTTTTTGACATAAATTTGACGTAAAAGTTTCTTATGTCAAAGTTAGGGAATTCCTAACGTTGGGAATTGGTTGGTGAAAACGGACATTAGTCTTTTTAAGATATATTCCGTTTCAGTAAATTGGTAGCATCATTTAAAACAACTATGTTCATTATAGTGATAGTAAGGTTAGAATTTGTTATACCAGGTCTGCTGAAAAGTTCGTATCGTTTCTAAAAGAGGGCAACACTAGAATTTTTTCAATGAGAATCAACCTTTAAACGATGCGTGTAAAAATTTGAAAACGATCAGACAATAATTATTATTGGTTCGTGAGTTATAGCATTTTGAGTAAAGCAACTTTTGTTATTGGAAAAAGAATTTCGTGTGTAAATGAAACACTGTTTTTAATGGGAAAAAATAGTGCTGGACAAAAATTGGCTTGAATGTAAAGTATTATGCGAAATGATGAGCCATTACAAAAGAAGTGTTACGACGAAAACATTAAAAATCCATCAAAATAATTTTGAATGACCGTAAAGTGAAGTTGATCGAGATAGCTGAGACTCTAAAGAAATATCAAAGGAACGTGTTGGACATATCGTGCATGAATAATAGGCATTCCGAAAGCTTAGTTCAAGTGCGCTTTGCCGCGTAGAGACAATCAAGTCAGATCAAAAATACGTGCGCATGTTTGGAGTCTTATTTTGGAGGCCCCTGTATAATGCCATACGAATTATGGTTGGACAAGGATGAAACAATCATTATTTACATAGCGACAATCATAATAGCATTGTGCTGCAAGTTATGTCGTATTTGATGCACAAATTTTCATATTATTTTGAAAGAAAACAATCGATTAAAGCAAACTAATAGCAATTGTCTACAAGTCGTTTACGATGTTTAAATCAATTTTAAAATTGGAAATTCACCGTATTTGAAGAAATTACAAAATTTTGTTTGCACCAAAGAATGCAAACCTGTCAAATCTAAATTTAGAAATAAGTATGGTCAAACTTAGAACCTAATTGAGCTATAAGACAAATTAATTCTAAAAAAAATCATTAATTATGTATCGACTATTAATTTCATTGGTATCGCCCTAAAGGCAGAATAAGTATAATTTTCAACTACATGGTTTCTATTGAAAACAATTTTCAGCCGTACTTTAGCATAGTCCTATTTTGAGTTAAAATAATCTACTCATTGATGGTACTTTATAAAAGCTGTAAAACGATAATCGGTGTATCGCCTCTTCGAAGGCAACTATGTTGAATAATAAATTGAATTTTGCCAAAAAAAAATGTTTTTTCTTCAAAATGATACATACTTTTCAGCCGAACTGTTACTATAGATCGCATTTTGTGTTTATAGAGCAAACTTCTAATTTACATGGTTTTTATATTTAGAGCAAATAAGTTTAAAAAGCTGATAAGTAGCTATTACACGTATTTTTCATAATTCACTGGTATTAAAAGTAAAACACCTTCAACCCCGGTAAATCACTTTCAAAACTAATACATCGCTTTCAACACGAATACTAATAAAGTAGGTGATTCCGTAAAGCAAATATATGTTTCAAGTGCGCTTTTCTGTACTGCAGGGATAATACAAGTTTTTGCATATCAAAATTACGTTCGCTGTGTTTTTGCATTTACTTTTTATTCTGCGAGGCCAAAAACCGAACAACTGCTATAATGCCCATGTACGAGAAGTTCATGGTGGCCGCAAGGCCACATGACCTATTAGCAAAATAAAATTATTTTACATAACAATAGCATAATTACTTTTTTAAGCATAAATTATGTACGCACTATGTTCATGCACAAATTTTCATATTTTTTGTCAACATGCAAACATCATCAACCGATTAAATGCAAAATAATACGCAATATACGTAGCTACAATGGTCAGTTTCTTTTATAATTTATTAATGCATGTGGGAAATATCACGTGCGTTTATTGAGAATATTTCACAAAATTATTGAACTGCTACAGAATGATACAAACCTTACTTTAACATCTTATTATTTATTTAGAAATAAGTATTACATAGCCTTAGAACCATAATTCACGACAATAAGAATAATATAAATTCATAAAAACACAATCCATTAATTATTATCAACTAATTTTTGAATTTTTTCATTACGGATACATCACGCAACAAACTAAATTGGCAGAAAAGCTATAATTTTCAACTACTTGGTTCTCGAGTATTGAAAACCAATTTTGCAGCTATAGTTGCTTTCAGATAATGTCCTAGAAATTTTACGAATTAAAAATTAATCTCACTCGTGATTGGTAACTTTATAAGAAGGCGTTATAAACTTGACATAATATATTACAATAAATCAAAATAATTTTAAATAACCTGAACCTGACAGTTTATCCAGAACTAGAAAAATATTTTAAAATTATGATTGAAAAATATTAATGCCCGGTTTCACAAACATTTAAACTGCGATTTCGGCTTAAATTTAGACTTAAATATTATAGGCTTAAATAATTTAAGCCTAATATTTTTTAATATTTTAAAATATTTTATTCAACATATATTTTCAGCAAGTAATAATAAACATTTACAATTAAATAATTTAATCGCAGTTTAAACGTTTGTGAAACCGGGCATAAATGTCACAAAATAACTTTGACGTTCAAAAATTTAAATCAATCCGCGATTGCGTATGTAGTACATAAGCCATGTATTCACTAGGGAACAATTGACAAGCAACATGTTGCTCAATTTGTTGTACATTTGTTTAACAATGTTGTCATTGTTGTGTGGACAGACAACATTGTTAAACAAATGTGCCGCAACGTTGCGCATCATGTTGAGCGCGATATTTATTTATGTTGCTAGTAGAAAAATGCTTTCCTATGTGTGTCATGCAAGGCTCGACTCAGAACGAAAAGTTTCTCAACAAAAGTAAAAAAAGTAACCTGCGCACTAGAAAAAAGTAACCAAAAAGTACCTCCGAAAATTTTATTTGTGTGACTGCGTAAAAAAAGTTTATTTTATAAGTAGGTACATCTTTTTTAAATAATCATCATCATCATCATCAACTGCACATGTAAGACCGCGGTCCGTTATTTATTATTTAACTTATTTATTAAATAATAAATAAGTTAAAAATTTCTGTTCCCTCGACTGCCCCCTTCTCTACCTGCAAAATTTCAGCTTTTAAAATTTTGGACCCTCCAAAATGAATTTTCCTAAATTAAGATTAACAAGACGAGGATTTTTCTCAAAGTGGAAAAATATCGTCAACAGGTTGGGCGACAATAGAAAAACAATAAAATTCGAACAAGAAAGTTTTGAAGATGAAAATCTTTTTGTTAATTTACTTGGATAAAATTCATATAAATTCATAGAAACCATGTACATAGGGAAACGTCCGTTAAATATTTGAGTTAAAATTGGGGGTCCAACAAAATGTCACCAAATTTCATTTTAAGGGGAGTGTCAATGAAAATCTCAAGTCAACTTTGTAATTCAGAGAAATACATTATTATAACAGATTCACTTTAAAAATTATGGGCATCGGTAGTAAAATTGCTACGGTAAATCACACGTGAGGAAGGGTTCCCACCATATCTTACCAAATCTCACCAAGCGAGAGGAGGATTCCAAATTGTTTGAAGAAAAATCACCCACGTAATTTAAAAAACGTCCCTTAAACAATAATTTAATTACAAAATGAGCTTTTAAGTTTTAAGGGTTTCAGCGCTCAACATTGGATTTTCTCGAATCCATGTCAAAAAATATTGAAAACTATATCAAGATATAAAGTTAATGATTTATCATAATTGTAAAACAAATTTGAAAAGATTGACCGTGTACCTTGGGGGAAAACGGATTTGAAATTTTGAATTTAACATGTAAAAGCATAGGGAATCAGTAAAAGTTTAGAATTTCCGTAAAATAAATATTAAACCATGTTCAGCCATAAAATTAGTCTTAAAAATTTAAAAGTTTAAATTTTAAACTTAATGTTAACAATTAATTTTTAAAAATTAAATTCGATTTCTAATACATAAGCCATGTATTCACTAGGAACAATTGACAAGCAACATGTTGCTCAATTTGTTGTACATTTGTTTAACAATGTTGTCATTGTTGTGTGGACAGACAACATTGTTAAACAAATGCAACGTTGCGCATCATGTTGAGCGCGATATTTATTTATGTTGCTAGTAGAAAATGCTTTCCTATGTGTGTCATGCAAGGCTCGACTCAGAACGAAAATTTTCTCAACAAAAGTAAAAAGTAACCTGCGCACTAGAAAAAGTAACCAAAAAGTACCTCGAAAATTTTATTTGTGTGACTGCGTAAAAAGTTTATTTTATAAGTAGGTACATCTTTTTAAATAATCATCATCATCATCATCAACTGCACATGTAAGACCGCGGTCCGTTATTTATTATTTAACTTATTTATTAAATAATAAATAAGTTAAAAATTTCTGTTCCCTCGACTGCCCCCTTCTCTACCTGCAAAATTTCAGCTTTTAAAATTTTGGACCCTCCAAAATGAATTTTCCTAAATTAAGATTAACAAGACGAGGATTTTTCTCAAAGTGGAAAAATATCGTCAACAGGTTGGGCGACAATAGAAAAACAATAAAATTCGAACAAGAAAGTTTTGAAGATGAAAATCTTTTTGTTAATTTACTTGGATAAAATTCATATAAATTCATAGAAACCATGTACATAGGGAAACGTCCGTTAAATATTTGAGTTAAAATTGGGGGGGGGGGGGTCCAACAAAATGTCACCAAATTTCATTTTAAGGGGGGGGGAGTGTCAATGAAAATCTCAAGTCAACTTTGTACTTCAGAGAAATACATTATTATCACAGATTCACTTTAAAAAAATTACTGGTCTCTGGTGGTAAAAATTGCACGGTAAATCACACGTGAGGAGGAGGGAGTCCCACCACATCTTACCAAATCTCACCAAGAGAGAGGGAGGATCCAAATTTAAAGAAAAACACCTCACGTAATTAATAAACGTCCCCTAAACAATAAGTTAATTACAAAATGAGCTTGTTTAAGCTTTCAATGATAAATATTTCCGAAAATTTCTGACAAAAAGTAATTAACAAATTTAAATAAAATTATATCATTCCATGCTTTACTAAATATAAAATTTAATTCTAGAATTTCTGGATTATAAGAGCAATACTTAGTAGCTTTTTTGTTTTTATATTGTCGCGCCATCTGTTGACAACAGTTTTTCTTCTTGAAAAACGTCCCCCTCTAAAATTTATCATTTTCCATTTGCAAAAAACTTTATTAAAAGTTACTACCAACTTCATAAATTTTTATACATTTTTTTAATATTTGAAATTTAATTTTAAAAAACAGAAATGTGTATTTTGAAAAAATAGTATATTGCATATTAAAAGCGGAAAGTGACTTTTTTGTGCTCGAAGGCAAAAAACGACTCCGAGCACAAAAGTCATCTTAGGCTTAAAGCATGCACACTATTTTTATACGTCCGCTTCAGAAATGACCATAAATTAGGTGAAAATTTATATTAATTCTTTGTAGTGAATTATTTTAGTCGTATTAACCTTGCCAAAAGTAAAATCGTGAATTTATAAGATAATTCTTCTTCTTCTTTCGGTGCCTATCCGTATTCGGATGTTGGAGTCAACTTAGCTGAAGCCAAGCTGACATTACTAGGGAATATAATTAATGGGGTGGTTTCCCGTTGCCTTCCCCATGGTCCACAGATTGATATTGGACCTTTGATCACAGCAGTGTAACCGACTCGACTAGGAATCGAACCATAGTCTACCGCTTTAAAGTCGGTCGGTGTATGCTTTACGCTACACTGCTGCTCTAAGAGAGCAGATCTAAGAGATAAGATAATAAAATTTATTAAAACTATGGATAGTAATAGTGAAAACGAAATTTTGTATCTTTGTATTGAAACTTAAATCTGATTAGATTTTGGGTCAGATTCATATATGGAAATCATGTTTCTTCATTTTATTAATAAAAATTATTTTTTAATATTTAATAAAAGTATGATAAAGTCATGGGCATGGCTGCATCCGATTTTTTGAAGAAGCTATCAAAAGATTATAGACCTAAAAAATCAAAGATCCTCAAAAGAGAAGAAATTAATAAATTCCTGTTAGAAGCTCCTGATAAATTCTACTTGAAGTTAAAGGTATAAATAAGATGAAATACATTATTGAATTATATTATCTTGAAATTATTAGGTTGCTTTAGTCAAAGAATATATATATGTACATATACACTCCATCCATTACTCCATTAATTACATTAATTACGTGAGCTCACAATGGGGGAGTAGGGTCCTACAAAATCTCACCAAATCTCATTCAAAGGGAGATGAGGTCATTGAAAATCTCACGTCAACTTTGCAATTTGTAACTTTGTAAAAATTACTGGTCTCCGGTATAGTAAAAATTGTAGGGTAAATCTCACGTAAGAGGGGGGGATTCCTACCACATCTTACCAAATCTCACCAAGAAATGTAAACAGATAATCTTTTTAAAGCCATTAAATGCTAAGTCGCAGGGACTCCAAAAATGAAAGGAGTTTAAGTTATTCACGAATTACTTCACGAAGTCCTCGGTTTGGAGAAATTTAAATTTCTGTAACGAAGGAAAAACTCTGATGTCAGGCCACGTCACGTTACCTGTTTATCGCACAAGACCAGAACATTTCCATATTTCTGAAATACTCCTAAGTCCTTCCTTCTCAGTCCGTTTACCCTTAAGAGGGTTTGGTGACTCTAATTTTTAGAGTTCTCTTGGCATTCTACCTGGTTGGTTTGCATTGCATTTCTAGAATCGAACGGTACAATGAAATTTCACTCAGATTATGAACGGCGATTAAAGGTTTCATGTTTGAATTAGCCATGAGTCAGTCTATCAAGTACTCTAATACTTCGTAATTAACAATTGGTGAATTTGAATAATCAGGTAATTATTTAAATTAAATTAAATCGAATCGATGCAATGAATTTCGATTCGATTTGTTAAATATCAGAAGCGATATTAAAACTCTTATATTAAATCTACAAGACTGAGTAGAAATATAGATGAATATTAAACTTAAATTTTAAAATCGAAATTAATAACAATTCAATTTTTAATCACTTCAAAATTAAATTAAAGAGGTAAGTATAAAATGGCGATCTTCCTGTGTTGTTGAATTGCCATCTGAGGTCTGCCTATAGCAAGCTACCTCTTAATATGTAAATTATACAAAGTAGTATGTGAAATGTGAACCTGTGAAATTAATATCAAATTAAATTTAAAAATTAGCAGATTAAACTGAACAATTAAACGAATTTTAATTTGTTTTAAACATTCAATGATCAAGCGAGGTTAATAAAACATCTGATAGAAAAAACTCTTTGCTTCAAGCTCTTGAAAAAATTCACTAAATTGTTTAATTTAACCTGTTAATTATTAAACAATTAATGATACGGTCATTGCTTGATTGTTACGCATCTACTGTAACGTAAGATGTCTTCAAATTCGAATCCGAACAGAGGTTACTTTTATATCCATCTCCATGTTTAGAAGGCATGTAAAGGTGATTTTCTACAATTGCTAGCAACATCTTTGAGGTATTAAATGCTACATATGATACCCTCTCGAAAATAGAGGAATCGAAAGAAGTCGTAGAACATTGAAAAGACCGATAGTTAGATAGAATTTTCAAAATTTTAATTTAATAAAAATTAATATAATCATTTCTTCCGATACTGTCGATGATTTTGTTGACAAAAAACGGGCACTATGACTAGCATAAGTGGATGAAGAAAAATGATCTTACAAATTTGATACCAAAACAACAACGTTGCTTTCGTTTATCATTTACAGTTATTAAAACATCAATTTTAATCTTTATGGTTTTATTTTATATTGCTTAATCAATTTCTTAATGAATTTTTAATCATTCTTGTTTGATAAGTTTGAATTCCGCACTCTTTTATGGTTAACGAATCGATTCTTTATCAACGAATCAATTAATCGATTTGTAAAGGTAGGTTTCAGTCTTTCATATTTATTCAAAATTGATTTTATACCTTGAAATTAAAAAAACTTTTAAAATATAGCAGATGCTCTTCTAAATGACTGCAAAAATATTACCTCTAAATTAATATCATATAATAGTAATACTTTAAGGGATTTCTTAAAAAAACACGAAAAATAAAGACACGTCCACTATTTCTATTTTTCGTAGTCAATTAAGAAACCTGTTAATAATATTTAATATTTAATTAATTAATAATCATATATATATATCTATGAAATTTAAGGTCATTTAGAAATTATTCAAAGTTTTTATATATTAATTTAAAAAAAAAGATGGGGACTCATGGAACCTACCCTTAAGCGCAGGCCTAATAAAAGAAAAGTTACAAAACTTCATGAAAAGTCTGTTTTCAAAAAAGTATTTCAAGAACGTGCAAATAACTTTTCTCTAATTTCAGTGGTGAAATTTCCTCAAATATATATTATTAAGCTCAATTTATTGTTCACAAAGTCATTTGAATCCTTGCAATGTATAAATACTACAACAAATCAATCAATAAAACACGATTACCTATCTATAATAATATTATGCGTTGCATATTTAATTAGAGATATAAGTAATTTAGATTTACTCCCGAAACGAGAAGTTGTTAATATCAACACTGGCAACCCAATTGCAACACTCAAAAAGCCAAACAAAATTAAAAAAGAATTAACCTTGGTTTATTAAAACTTTCTATAAGAACAATAACTTTGAGGTAAGTATGGTAGGTTAGTACATGCAATAAAAAATAATCAACTTGCTTTGTAAATCAGTTTTCTAATAAAATCAATACTAGTACCTACTTCTAATAGCATTCTAATAGTACGATTATATGTATGTATCAATGTATCTAACTAAAGTAATGAAATAAATTAAACAAAATAGGTTTTTATACGGATATCATAAATGACTTTTTCACTTTTATTTATAACCAAATAAAACAAATACATATAGCATTAATATAAAAACAAATCAGAAAATTTTTTTATTCAAATTTGATTATATCAAATAATAATAAATAATCAAAAATAATAATAATTAATCAAAAATAATAGTATATTATTAAACCAGGGAATAATGAATTCGATTAGTTGCGAGAATGTTCTGCGACACGAGTGCCCTAATTCTTAAAAAAAAAGTGTTTAAAGAAAGTTCTTGACATCACGAGAGTAGTCAGTTTCATATGCGAGTTGAATACTATAATTTTTCTATAAACATACCAATCTAGTTCAATATGGCCTTTTACGGTACGGTACATTTTGAATCTGACGAACAAATCAGAAAATTTTTGTATTCAACACCTTTGAGTACTTCAATAATACGATATTCAATCAAAAGTTATTCAATACTTTTAGAATAATGTATACCTTATTAACCAGCAATATATTCTGTTATTAGTTAGAATGTTCATACTAAAATCCAACTAAGTTCGTTTGTAGGAAACTGGTTTAAAGTAAATTAAACTTGCAACGAGATATGTTTATTATATTGAAATATAATTTTCATAAAAATCAATGTCTATAATAAGGCTCTTGGTACGGTACATTTTAATATGTAAAAATTAAATATTAAGTTAAGATTATTACCCAATTGAGTCTCTAAATCGATCAGCTTCCAGATCAGAAATTTGTCAAACTTTTAGATAAGCTGTCTCTATCACGCTCGCTATTGCAGCTAATTTCTTTCTGTCTTAGTTATGCTTATTCCTGATCTTCATATAAAAAATTCCAACCAAGTTTGCTTCGTGTGGCAAAGCTTTTAGTTACAGTAAAAAATTAAAAAACTTTTGAATGTATTTTTCTTTTAATTTTTAATTTAATTAAATGGTTAAAATACTAAAAATTTAATTAAGTTCTATAATTAGGAATATCTTGGTACAAGTATGTAATAATATTAAGTAATGTCAACGATGATTAAGGTTAAGTATGTATATTAGCTTCAATAATAATTCATAAATCGATCACATGCGTTGCTAAAATGTCGATTAGAGTTATAGGAATTACAATAATGCTGAAGTATTAATTAGTATTACAGTAAGTCCAAAAACTGCCCCCCCCCCCAACTTTCAGTCAGATAAACGGTTTCTTCTGCAAATCACTTAAATTTGTAATTCGTATTCAGCTTTAGCTTAGAAGAAATTGATGCCTATATAAATGTTAAAATGGGTGTTATGCGTATTTTATACCTTCTTTTTAGCTTGGATTAAATTTATCTTTTGTTTTTAATATCAAGTTATCATAAATAATTAGTCAATTATCTTTAAATTTCTTTAATTTCGAAACTCATTCCAATTTGTATAACTTTTTCTATATAATATTTTTAACAACCCACCTGATTTGTTGTTCAAATTCAGATAATTTTGATATTTTTTTTAGTGTTATATCATTTTCACTTTTTTTTGTTAAATATACATAGTATATGTATACACAACGGTTACACTATAACACTATATTAACACACTATATAAAATTCGAAAAAAAATTGGTTGTACATGGTAACAAATATAAACAAAGTTATATATTTTCCTTTTCTTGGTCATTTTCAGTACTAGATCAATTGCATTGCCTGTTACGGCTCCCATGCTTTCCTCGGTCTACCAATATCTCTTTTAATTTCCCTTTAACCTTTTTCTAAAATTTATTAAAACAATATTACCAATAAAGGAATCCTTTAAAAAATATTTCATTTTTATGATACTATAAAATTTGATGGAATTTTTTGATCTATCGTTAAAAAAAAGAAAAATCGCACATAAACAATTCTCCAATAAAACGTATAAAAACAGGTTTTACAGGTACCATTAATATAAATAAAAAATGATATGGGTTATCTTAAAAGAGAAACCTTTACATAAGGTCTTGACAAAATTAAGATTGAAAAGAAAATATTTTCATTAATTTAAAAGTAATAATATTTTTCAAAATTACCAAATAAACTTGAAACGCTTACTCTAAAAACTTTTATAGAACAAATGATAATTTCAACAAGTACCACTAATAAGACGATGGTTTCGATTTAAATAAAATGAATCAATGATCTCTGAACGATCCGATTATAAAGTCAACAATTGAACTAGAAACAGGAAGTTTTAAAGCATATTTATTTCACGATGTAACCACTACATAAGACGGATGGTTTTCGGAAAAAAAATGTATAATGATAAAATGTGTTATTACAGGATACCTTAATATCTCCTACATCCAATGAAATATCAAATTGGTTTTTGCTTACAAAAATTACGCTGTTACGCATACAAATTTCTGACAAAAGTAATTAACAGATTGAAAAAGAAATATAGTTGCGGTGTTAGTTCAGTTAATCTACAAGTAGATATCTTTTCACAACACATTACCAACAAAACATTCAAACGGCAGACAATTCAGCAACATCGTCGAATGAAAAAACTAACGAACAAAAATGATAATTTCTACAAATACCCACTGGATGACCGTGGTTTCGATCTTGCCCACAATAAATCTGGAATCGATCTCCTCAGATCCAGATTTATAAAGATAAACACAAAATCAACCTGCCTGTAAAAATTATAATTTTTTTTTAATTTTGTCGTTCGACGATGTTGTTGACGATATCTACTTGGTAGATTACACTGACCTATCACCTCAACTATACCCGTGCTCAAAGTAGTAAGCCACCTTTAAAATCTTGTATTATTGAATCGGCTTTAAAGATTTTTTGAAAATAACCATAGCGCAGCCTGGTCTGGTCAAAAAATGATGTGTTTTCAAGTTTTAGTAAACCAAAATACAAAATATTAAGGGAGGTATACACCTAGCATGCTGAAAAAATCAATTTTGTTTTTACATTTTCTTGAAGTTGAGGTCTCAAGAATATCTGGTAAAACGCCAAGTCAACATTTCGATAAATAAGCCTGGAATCCGGCGGCAAAACAAACTGACGGCAAAGTTTATAGATAAACTGAGCGTTTACTATAGCTTAGCTATTCGCAGAAACTGTAATTCCAAGGATGACATGAAAAACTATATGGGAACATTCTACCATTACGGCTCAACAGACAGCAACTCTTAAAATCATTTCTGTCTCGAAGACCAACTTATTTGGAAGATAGCTCCAAAAACGATGAACAAGGAGGCGAAAATTGTTAACATTGCAGTATTTCTTGCAACATGCACATTCATCAATGGTGTCACCTCATTGTTGGAAGTCATAAACGTGTTAGGAATATCGGTCGGATCGGGAGCGCATTTGTACGCTGCCCAAGAAGACGAAACTCGCTTAGCAAAAGCCAAGCTGCAAGCGCAAGAACAGACGAAAGAAGGTCGAATAGGTCATCGACAACAAAATTTAGAAGTTATGAACATTCCGTCGACCGTAGAAGATTTACACTATGGGCCTGGTATCAATGATTCCATGTAAATTAACAAATTTCATGATTTATTCATTCTCAAATTTTCAAACGCGTTTTACTCAAAACTACGTTTTCAAATCGGTACCCAAAATTGCAAGAAAACCAATGAACCGATTGCATTGAATTTTTGTGGTTATTCTACACACCATTATCTAGTACTTGTCATAGGATTTTTCTTTTCGTTACTTAGTTTTTGCTTTATAGGCAAAATAATTACTAATTCTTGGTCTAAAATGACTTTTATGTTCAAACGTCTCCTATTTTGTCATAAATCAATATTTTCAAAATCGGCTATGACAAGTACTAGATTATAGTATCTAATTTAATAATTTTTGTTTTGTTTTCTCAGATGATTTTTGAAGAAACGCCAGTGGTTACCGTTAACGCAAATTTTTACGATGCTCCAAGGATCGTACAATATCCTTGTTTATTTTGATATTTTAAATAAAAAATTATAAATATTCCTGAATGTGTATACTTATAGATAGTTAAACTCACAATCCAAAATTTCAAATAGTTTTCTAGAAAAAATGCACAAAATGACCTTTTCTTCCGGCTCCTAGGTGAATATCTCCTTAAGGGCATTAGGGCATTGGCTAAATTCTACGTTTTTCGACTTCTTTTATACGTAAATAGCTGGAAAATTTTCCCAAATTTACTAATCGTTACAAACAAAAAGTCCCAAGAAACATCGGTCAAAAACCTACCGTTTTCAAATTATAACAACAAAATTTTTCATTTTCAGATTTTGAAAAATTAAGGCTGCGCATTTTATAAGTACAAATTGTAGTATTTCCAAAACAAAATCTTCATAACAGGATGCTTGTAGATTCAACTGTTTGTGACTTTTATCAGTTTTACCATATTTTTTAAATGTGTTTTTAAACTTTTGATTTTGATATAATTTGAAAACGGCACGTTTCTGACCGATGCTTTTGGACTTTTGTTTGTAATGATTAGTACTGCATAAATTTTGGAAAATTGACCAACTATTTTTGCGTATAAAGAAGTCAACATAGAAATTAGCCAAGGACCTAATACCTTAACATTTTGGTTTACTAAAACTTTAAAACACATCAGTTTTTGACTAGACCATGGTTGTTTTCAAAAATCTTTAAAACCGTTTCCATGATACCAGCTTTTAAATGTGGTTACTAATTTGAGCAGCTATATTTCTTTTTAAATTATAATAATTAAGGTCAACTGTTTGTCATTTCTTGCATTTTAAAATTTCTAAAAATTTATACAATATTTATTATACCATTTTTCAATTTCTCTATATTAACACAAATGTCATTTCATGTTTTACTAAATGCAAAGTTTCATTTTAATTAAATTTAAATCTAAATAAGTTTAATTCTAGATTTCAAAATTACAAAAACAATGTTTTGGTTTCTAAGTAATTTTTGTTTTATAAAAAAGTACGATATTCGGCAAAGAATAAATAAAAAAGTATACCTATCAAAAATGGTATTGTTCAATGTATCAATGTATTGTTTTACCTTTTAAACTTATTACTTATTATAATATTATTTATAACATTAACAGAATTTGATTAGCCGCGAAAAAGTGGTTAATTAATTTTTTAAAAATGGTTTCTGTTAGCATATTTCCAAAGGTTTTTTTCCAAAAGATAAAAAGCTTTCCCCCCCTTTATGGGCAACATTAAAAAACTATGTTAAAATCCAAACTCTTTCTTTAAAGGACAACATTTTGAAAAAATTTCAAAGTTTTTCAAAAATTTTGTTGCCCGTTTCCTTAAAAACGCCAAAATGTGGAATTACCGTGCTTAAAAAAAGTCTTCCGTTTTCAAGGGCAGTTGCGATGAGCTTTGCAAATTTGCTTCTTTCTGATGTTATCATTTAAAAGATGAAAATGAAATTTTTATAAACATTCCCTTTTAAAAGTTAAAATTTTGGGTTTTATTTTAGAAAAAAAATTTGTTGTTATGGAAAAACCCTTTGGATTGAAAATTTTTTTAAAACCATAAAATTTAAAAATTTTAAAAGACCAACTTCCGACATGCAAAAATTATTTATTAGTATACGCAATGGAAAAGCTACAAAGCAAAATATTGGTCATAATACAATAGGGCAAGTACCAAACAAAATTGCAATGTATTTAAATTTGCAAAACCCTGCGTCTTACACGGGTCATAGCTTCGAAGAACTTCAGCCACAATATTAGCTGCTAGCGGTGGAAATATCCTGCAGTTGAAACAACATGGGGTTGGAAGTCATCTACGGTAGCCGAGGGCTATATAGCTGACTCACTCTCGGTTAAAACGAGCATAGCTCGTATGGTCCAAAGCCAATCAACATCAATTAATCAAATAAGAAATTTTGAGCGTTTTAAGTTTTTAAACTGTAGTTGCAATAACACGGAGATTGTAAATTTTCTAATGGGTAAAGGTTATACAAGTTTGCTAACTAACTACTTGAATCGCAAACATACTTTCACTAATTTCTTTAATATCTTCACAATCCAGTTATCCTACAATTGAAAATATACAGATTTTTAATAATATTAATGTAACAAAACACTTACCAAACAAAAAATTCTATATCGAATAAAACTAGTGAACGTGGAATGCAAGTAAATAGATGTTGACGAAAATTATTTTGTCGAAAAATGTACTATTTGTAACGATAATTGATTGTAATAATTATTAATAATCGATTTATAAAGTTTTCAGTTGTCACTTCATGCGGCATGAGCTGTCATAATTCATAATTCTCATTCGCCTAATTGAACGTAAAAATTCCAATTTAATCAACATTTTTAAATATCAAATTAATCTTATTTATAGACCGATTTTAATTATTTAAACACTATTGATAGAATTTCTTGGTTATGCTAATTCGTTTACATAAATTTTCTTTCAAAATGGCCCAAGTTTCCGGACTACGCATTTATGTTCATTATTAACTACTAGTGAATAATGAAATATTATTCACCTCAGGTGATAGAAGGCGTGGTTCACAGTTCGATTACTTACGTTGAAATGATAGTGTTTATGGCTAGTAGTGGAAAAACATTTTTAAATTAATATATAAAATCAATGTCTGTTTGTTTGTCCTCCATTTTCCTGAACCATTTGACCGATTTCAACCAAATTTTGCACAATATCTTATTAGGACTCGGAATAGGTTTCTGGCTAAAATATCTTTAAAATGTGAGAATTACATAATTAAGGAAATTCGGTGACCCAGTGAATGGATTAACGAGATTCATATTATGTATACCTATACATAACATAATATGTGTATGTATTTTCTGTCAGAACAAATGATTGAAAATTATAATAAAGTAATACATATATTTTAAACATTTTAATAACATTTATTGAACGGTGATTGGGATAATAAAAAAGTTTTAAAAAATCTATATCTATATTATAATTATGAAATTTTGTTTAGTTAAAAAAAAAAATAATACAAAACAATTCCCATAAAAACCCTAAAAAACATTTTATGTATAATTTAGGAAATCCATTAAAAAAAAAAAATGAATAATTCTTGAAAAACGAAAATTTATTATAAGGGTTTTAAATAAAATTAAATAAAATTTTAAATTTTATTGAATTTGAAAAAAAAATTTAATAATTTTTCAAATTTCATTAAAATTGAAACCTTTTAAAATATTTTATACAACATATAATTTCAACAAGTAATAATAAACATTTACGATTATAAATAAAAAAATATCAATATCTTGAACGACCGACTTATCAACGCTCAACCCAAACTCTTGGAACTAGAAACAGGAAATTTTAAAGCATATTTATTCCACGATGTAACCACTACATAAGACGGATGGTTTTCGGAAAAAAAATGTATAATGATAAAATGTGTTATTACAGGATACCTTAATATCTCCTACATCCAATGAAATATCAAATTGGTTTTTGCTTACAAAAATTACGCTGTTACGCATGAAATTTCTGACAAAAGTAATTAACAGATTGAAAAGAAATATAGTTGCGGTGTTGTCAGTTAATCTACCAAGTAGATATCTTTTCACAACACATTACCAACAAAACATCCAAACGGCAGACAATTCAGCGTCGAATGAAAAAACTAACGAACAAAAATGATAATTTCTACAAATACCCACTGGATGACCGTGGTTTCGATCTTGCCCACAATAAATCTGGAATCGATCTCCTCAGATCCAGATTTATAAAGATAAACACAAAATCAACCTGCCTGTAAAAATTATAAATTTTTATTTTATCGTTCGACGATGTTGTTGACGATATCTACTGGTAGATTACACTGACCTATCACCTCAACTATACCCGTGCTCAAAGTAGTAAGCCACCTTTAAAATCTTGTATTATCGAATCGGCTTTAAAGATTTTTGAAAATAACCATAGCGCAGCCTGGTCTGGTCAAAAATGATGTGTTTTAAAGTTTTAGTAAACCAAAATACAAACTATTAAGGGAGGTATACACCTAGCATGCTGAAAAATCAATTTTGTTTTTACATTTTCTTGAAGTTTGAGGTCTCAAGAATATCTGGTAAAACGCCAAGTCAACATTTCGATAAATAAGCCTGAATCCAGGCGGCAAAAACAAACTGACGGCAAAGTTTATAGATAAACTGAGCGTTTACTATAGCTTAGCTATTCGCAGAAACTGTAATTCAAGGATGACATGAAAAAACTATATGGGGAACATTCTACCATTACGGCTCAACAGACAGCAACTCTTAAAATCATTTCTGTCTCGAAGACCAACTTATTTGGAAGATAGCTCCAAAAACGATGAACAAGGAGGCGAAAATTGTTAACATTGCAGTATTTCTTGCAACATGCACATTCATCAATGGTGTCACCTCATTGTTGGAAGTCATAAACGTGTTAGGAATATCGGTCGGATCGGGAGCGCATTTGTACGCTGCCCAAGAAGACGAAACTCGCTTAGCAAAAGCCAAGCTGCAAGCGCAAGAACAGACGAAAGAAGGTCGAATAGGTCATCGACAACAAAATTTAGAAGTTATGAACATTCCGTCGACCGTAGAAGATTTACACTATGGGCCTGGTATCAATGATTCCATGTAAATTAACAAATTTCATGATTTATTCATTCTCAAATTTTCAAACGCGTTTTACTCAAAACTACGTTTTCAAATCGGTACCCAAAATTGCAAGAAAACCAATGAACCGATTGCATTGAATTTTTTTGTGGTTATTCTACACACCATTATCTAGTACTTGTCATAGGATTTTTTCTTTTCGTTACTTAGTTTTTGCTTTATAGGCAAAATAATTACTAATTCTTGGTCTAAAAATGACTTTTTATGTTCAAACGTCTCCTATTTTGTCATAAATCAATATTTTCAAAATCGGCTATGACAAGTACTAGATTATAGTATCTAATTTAATAATTTTTTTGTTTTGTTTTTCTCAGATGATTTTTGAAGAAACGCCAGTGGTTACCGTTAACGCAAATTTTTTTACGATGCTCCAAGGATCGTACAATATCCTTGTTTATTTTTGATATTTTTAAATAAAAAAAATTATAAATATTCCTGAATGTGTATACTTATAGATAGTTAAACTCACAATCCAAAATTTCAAATAGTTTTCCTAGAAAAAATGCACAAAAATGACCTTTTTTTCCGGCTCCTAGGTGTATATCTCCCTTAAGGGCATTAGGGCATTGGCTAAATTCTATGTTTTTTCGACTTCTTTTATACGTAAAAATAGCTGGTAAATTTTCACAAATTTACTAATCATTACAAACAAAAAGTCCCAAGAAACATCGGTCAAAAACCTACCGTTTTCAAATTAAAACAAAATCAAAATTTTTCATTTTTCAGATTTTTGAGAAAAAAAATTAAGGCTGCGCATTTTATAAGTACAAATTGTAGTATTTCCAAAACAAAATCTTCATAACAGGATGCTTGTAGATTCAACTGTTTGTGACTTTTTATCAGTTTTACCATATTTTTTTTAAATGTGTTTTTTAAACTTTTGATTTTGTTATAATTTGAAAACGGCACGTTTCTGACCGATGTTTTTGGAACTTTTTGTTTGTAACGATTAGTACTGCATAAATTTTGGAAAATTGACCAACTATTTTTGCGTATAAAAGAAGTCGAAAAAACATAGAAATTAGCCAAGGACCTAATACCCTTAACATTTTGGTTTACTAAAACTTTAAAACACATCAGTTTTTGACTAGACCATGGTTGTTTTCAAAAAATCTTTAAAACCGTTTCCATGATACCAGCTTTTAAATGTGGCTTACTACATTTGAGCACCGCTGTATATTTCTTTTTTAAATTATAATAATTAAGGTCAACTGTTTGTCATTTCTTGCATTTTTAAAAATTTCTAAAAATTTATACAATATTTATTATACCATTTTTAAATTTCTCTATATTAACACAAATGTCATTCCATGTTTTACTAAATGCAAAGTTTCATTTTAATTAAATTTAAATCTAAATAAGTTTAATTCTAGATTTCAGAATTACAAAAACAATGTTTTGGTTTCTAAGTAATTTTTTGGTTTTATAAAAAAAAGTACGATATTCGGCAAAGAATAAATAAAAAAAAGTATACCTATCAAAAATGGTATTGTTCAATGTATCAATGTATTGTTTTTACCTTTTTAAACTTATTACTTATTATAATATTATTTATAACATTAACAGAATTTGATTATGGGAACATGAATAAGCTATTTTAATGTAATAATTGTAATAATCTATATATATAAAAATCAATGTCTGTTTGTTTGTCCTCCATTTTCTCCTGAACCATTTGACCGATTTCAACCAAATTTTGCACAATATCTTATTAGGACTCGGAATAGGTTTCTGTGCAAAAATATCTTTAAAAATGTGAGAATTACATAATTAGGGAAATTCTGTGACGCGCATGAATGGATTAACGAGATTCATATTATGTACTACCTAATACATACACATAATATGTGTATGTATTTTCTGTCAGAACAAATGATTGAAAATGTATAATAAAGTAATACATATATTTTAAACATTTAATAACGGATTAGGTATGGTGAATCGGTATTGGTGGATAATAAATGAATCTTAGTTTAAAGTAACATCTTCATTATAATAACTATAAGGTACGATATGCATTGCTGTTCTGCGATATCTACTCCGATACGTACTATAAAATTTGAACCTTTAATACCAATATAGGTATAGCTATGTTATGATTTAATATCACGGATAGTATGGAAAGTGAACTTGTGAACACTATGGATATCTACTTGTTATATAACCGATCTATATCTATATATATAAAGAAAGTCGCAAAATTGTGTTTAGTTACACCATTTATAACTCGAGAACAGCTGAACCGATTTTCATGATTATATGTAAATAAATACGGTCCTGTATTAATTTAGTGTAATAATGTTGTATACAGTGTATATGTAAATAAAGCATAACGGATTAGATATGGTGAACGGTGATTGGTGGATATTTAATATCTAAAGGTTGGTACATGACACAACCGGCAGATATTAAAGAGTCAGTCAGTCATGGACATGGAAATTATTGTAATCTAATCTCTACAATGCCGCGAGCAAGAAGATCGAATCTTTCACAACGAAGCCGTAATGCAAATAGACTGCGAAATATTGCGAATCAATCTGCTGGAGATGAAATCGCACAAGAGAGGCATCGTGTTAGTATGTTTTAAGTCCAAAGCTATGTAACGGAACGCGTTTGGTGGTGAAAAAACTCATGGGCAATATAATT
Source organism: Lycocerus yunnanus (assembly GCA_036346125.1). NCBI lineage: Eukaryota > Metazoa > Arthropoda > Insecta > Coleoptera > Cantharidae > Lycocerus > Lycocerus yunnanus. Next base: position 774,471 of record JARFIX010000086.1, read on the forward strand.
CACGCAACGATACTTAAGGAAAATTTAAGGGTGAGGAAGTTCTCATTCCGAGAATTCCGATGATACGAACCGATATGCCATTCGAATTTAAACGAATTCAATATCCGATTCGTCTTGCATTCGCCATGACGATAAACAAATCGCAAGGCCAATCCTTGAATGTTTGTGGACTGAATATAGAAAATAGTTGTTTTCTCATGGTCAATTGTACGTAGCATGTTCACGTGTAGGCAAACCATCCGCTTTATTCATTCTCGCCCCTAACAATAAAACCAAAAATATAGTGTATCGCAAGGTCCTTCAATGAAGATAATTGACGCGAGTGCAACCCATTCAGCACATGGTTGCTTTGCTCTACGTGAATTAGTTCTATTTTGAACTTTTATTAACTTTTTTATATTAAAATAAAATTTATAAGATTAAGAATCACCTAATAACTTAACACAACATTATTATTAATTCTAAGGCGGTACAAAGTTTGCTGAATAATTATTCAGTCTACCCATTTAAATTCTTTTTAAGTCCAAGAGCCTAAAGTAGTACTTCAAACAAGGCAGAGTTCCACCTTTTTAATGAGACCCGGCGAAGCCGGTATCCAGCTAGTTACAAATAAATTTAAATGAAAATTATTTTAACTAGCTGGATACCGGCTTCGCCTCTCATTAAAAGGTGGAACTCTGCCTTGTCTGAATGATTGAATAGCTGGATACCCGGCTTCGCCCGGGGTTTCCTATAATTAAAATATTTTGCCTTTGTGTGAAGTATTTAGATTTTTTCCCAGTATCCTGCTTCGCTTAAGGTTTTCTTCTCGACGAAATCTTGCTTCCCGTTGCTAGAGCGTTTCAGAATGATTTTAGTGTTCCCGTTGTCGAGTGTTTCAGAACGGTTTATATTGTACTCTACAATTTCTCTACAGCTTTTCTTCTCCAGTATTTCAAATCACTTATAATAGTGTAGGTACTGAATGTGAATATACCAACGTAAAATTACCATATATCAATTACAGGTATTGGCGATGGGAATCTCGTTCCATTCATGCGCGTCCGCAATTTTTCACTTTTTTTTTAATTAAGCTTTTTGGTCCCGGTTTTTAGCGGAAAACCTCTTTAGGGTCCTAGAGAGTAACTGTGCAAAATTTGGTTGGGATCGGTCGAACGGTCTAGGAGTCTATAAGGAACACACAAACATACAAACACACAAACCCACAAACATACATACATCCATTTTTATATATATAGATTTAAATAGTTCTCTGATAAGCTTCTTTATAGCAAAATATGCGGAAATATTCAAAATAAAAACCTCAAAAATATATTTCAGTTCAGTTCAGATTATTATTACTAATCAGATTTATTGAAAAATTTATATATACTTTATTGGTTCCATTATAATATTAATTTCTGTGCCCATCTTAAACTTTTTGTTTGTGCCTATAATCTATATAGACATCTGGACTTGGAGTAAATAGAAGAAATGTAATAAATGGAACTATTAGAAACTGACTCCCGAGGGGGGTTCACATACGTCGATTTAGTAAAAGGCATTTTAACTCAAAAAATATAAATTTTTCAAAATAAAAATTTTATGATTTAAAACATAACATAATATTTACATAAATTAATAGCAATCTTTTAAATATCGAGCACTATTCAATACAATATTAATTTTTTAAATTATTAAAAATTACTGCTAAATAAAGAGTGGAAAGCCCTTTGTCTTAAAAATAACCTCTACATAAAATCTGAAATAAAAAAGATTTTTGCGGCACAATATAAAGCACACAAAAATATAGAATATGTATTGTATCTGAGAGATGCGTTAAAAGGACTCCGTAAATTCCTTATTCACCATAATAACCAAAATTTTAAGCGTCAGAACTTTTTCCATTGGAAATATTTTATTTTACTAGGCTAAAAATGAAAACACGCTATGAGAATCTTGGAATTAAAATTTTTTTCTCGTTTTCCTTTTCGTTTTTAGTATGTTCCTACAAATAAATCAAAAAATTTTGTAATATTTTGAAAATAAATTAGGCTGTAGATATATTAAACACGAATTCATTTATTTGAGCAGTGCTCTTAAAAAACTAAAGCCTGTTTGCATCACCAAATTTTAAAATTAATATTACTTAATTATTAATTAATGTGGTTTTAAAAACTGAGACAGAACTAGGAAAATTCGTTGATAAAATATTCACAGCACAGGCACACTGCCGCCTTTAACAAATTATAAATGTCAAATGTAGCGTAATTATCTTGTAATTAAAAACGGCTAATAGGTAAAAAATATAATATTAATTATTATGCTCTTTATTAAATGAAATTTGAAAATAAAAAATGAAATCTGTTCAATAATAATGCACAATTTCTAATCATTAAGTGTGTAATATTGGTTTTTATGTATTTTTATAAGAATAAAAACTTGTAGCTTATCAGAAATGTGATTTAATAAAAACCACATTTTGTTTTATTTAAAACCCGAAAGATACATAAGAGAAAATATTGAATACAATAACAAATAATAATGTAATTTACTATAAAATACAATGATTGCAAAAGATGTCAAATGACTTACCAAAAATAAATTAATTTTCACTAATATCGCACTTATTACAATTTTAAATAGTAAATTCTATTTTTTATGAAATAATTTATTTAAAAAAATTATTAAACTTGTGTAAAGATAACAAAATGATTTTAAAATATATGACCGTACAGTGGAAATGAAAATGTAACGGCGACGCCGTCCACGTTGTTTGATTCTCGCGGCGATACTCAGACAATGGGGGGATGGTCACGCTAGAACGCGATGTTCCTTCATTGATATTATTGTTTATAGCACAAATCAATCATTTTACACTCACACCAGAAAAACAACTCTTGACAAATAAAGATTTGCATTTATTCAAATACGTTATTATTAAGCCCGATAATTAACCTATTTTAATATAGGTACAATTTAAGGTATACTTTTGCATAATACGGAAAATTAATTTTTCATTAACTGTAAAAAAATTCAAACTAATTTATTCTTTAAAAATAGTAATACAGTAGAGCATCGATTATCTGAACTAATTGAGGGACATGGGTGTTCGGAAAACTGCGTTATTCGGAAACTGTATACTTTTATTTGCCAATAAAAACCATATTAATAATAATACGAATCTCTTTTATTACAATGGCAAATAGGAATCACAGTTACACAGACAGCCTAGTAAACAAAATATGGAATACATATCAACTACAAGTATTGGTAATGGAAATTTCGTTAACCCATTCATGCGCGTCAGAAATTCTAGCAGTTCGCTTGACCAAAATTCGGATAATAGACGCTCTAATGTATTATTCAAAAATAACAATTACATTAATTAGAGTGACATAAATTAATAATTATAACATAATTTTGTCCACAAGAACTTGTGTAGGCATCGACCCTAACACTGAAGCGAAATTATCTCGTTGAATACACAAGCTTCTCTGGATTAAAAAACTCTTTACACGTCTATCCCCTAATACATCAATAACCGATCCAAGCGACCAATTCCTTCGCATCGTGTGATAGCTGGAAAATCGTATGGTCTTTCGCTGTTTGGTATTTATTGTGGTTCAGAATTGCAGCTGTAAAATTGTTATTTTACAGCTATGTTAAGAGATTGAATTATTTCCGCTGATAAACATTTGTGAACAGAACAAATTTTTTTTGTGGCACAAATTCAGTACTAAATGATTCTTCGAGTCGCATTAATTTGATTCTACTGATTTCGTCCTGTCACCTTGATGTAGGTAATTCTCACTCTATATCTATCTTGGAACGTCAGTGTTTCAGTACAAAAATAACATTCATGCCCGGTTTCACAAACACTTAATCTGCGATTATATTATTTAAGTCTAAATTTAAGCCGAAATCGCAGTTTAAATGTTTGTGAAACCGGACATCAGTGATCTTAATTTTGTAGAAAATTATAATTAATAAAAAATCGTACGTTTAGAGGTAGCAAGGATTCATACTATTTAGGGATCTTTATTTTAGTTAGATCGCGGTAACCTCGGCGGCAGCGTATAGAAGGTAAAAATTCGATTGCGAAAATTGAAAAACTTTAAAAAGGGCAATTTTAAAAACTTTCAAATTTAAATAACATTTTGTAGTTTTCCTTAAATTAAATGTTATACGTTATAATATTTCAATTGAATTTCTAGTAAATTTACATTTATTATTTAGTGCTACCCATTTTGTGATAATTTTACTTAGCTACCCGTTCTGAATGTCACGACATTCTAACACGTTCTGCATCAAAGAACCCTTATTAGCTGGGTGAACTCGAACTAGTCGACGTTCATTTTAGATTAAATTGATATTTACGTGTGCCTCAAATAATTATTTGAAAAGTTAAAAATATATTATACGAAATTAATATCAAACTAAAAGTTTAAATTAACAAGTAGGTAATCAATAAAAACAAAATTCTTTCATAAGATATCAGCAATACTTTATTGCAACTTCGGATGTTATTAATTTAATTTTTATTGCTTACTTATTATTTCAAAAACTTGGCATAAAATTGGTGTATCATACTACAATTCTCCACTGATATTTGTAGATATACATACACATATCTGTAATAGTGAACTAAATCAGTTGCCTTCCAGAAATAATTTTTAGACCGCCAACAGTATCATGGATACTCTCTCCCTATGGGGTGGGTTCAATTCAAATGCTCAGCGTATAAGCTTCGCCTCACAAGATATACATTTAATCCGAATACCTAATACAGTATTATACTATTTGGGCGTAGGTTTCAATCAAATCAAAAATCTTATTTTTCAATGCTCTGCTACAAATCCAAAAATTATTAAAAGCAGTGAAGAACACCCGGGATTACTTTCTTATTACCAGATTAGGTAACTCGAAGTTTCTTAATTTTCATTTGATAACTAGAACTTGATTTTCTTAATACAGACAATTCCGTTTAATCGGGACACATCGAGCAAATCAGGTCAAGTTCACCCAAAAATTAAAAGAAAATTGTGTTTTTACATTTTAATTAACTTAAAAAAACTACATCATTTTAATTTTGCAAAAATGCATCAAGATTGGTGTGTTTTTTAATATTAGGTTGTTGCATGATTTTTTAAGTAACTTTTTATAAACTTTAGGTGCTGGTAAACAGCACTGCATAGATAAAAAGTTCAAGAGACCTTCAGTTTTCTCCAAAAAAATTTATAAAAAATGATTTTTGAAACCGTGTTTTAGCGCGAATGACGTCACAAACTATTTTTTTTAACAACTGGCAACACAGCAAATGCAGTTTGTGTTGATAATGTAACCTATAAATAGTTTGTGTAAAATTGAAAATGAATTTTAATAAAACACAGAAAACTCGGAATAAACCATTTTTCCTATAATTGTTTGTGACTACAGTTTGTATTAAAATAAATATTATATTAATAAAAAATACAATTTAAATGGTAAACGTTATATTGTTTGCAACTGTCAAATACAAGTCAAATATTTAACTGTCAGGTCTTTGCGACGTTGTAAAATTTCCATAAAAACGTTCGGAATCACGCGTATGACGTCAGAGGCGTAATCGGCTGACCGATTCATTTTTGAATTTCAAATTTGATTTTCTCAGCGCAGACCGCATTTCAAAAATTTTTATTCGGTTTTAAATTTCATTTGATATTATTTTCAAGAATTAATAGAAGTTATCACTAAATTCGATACCATGCAACATCCCTATTGCATAAAATCAGAAAAAAATTTAGTGCAGATAACAGGCTTCCGTTGTTACCCTCCTAAACCAGATACGAGTGACAGAGACTTTAAAGTGGAAGATTATGGGGAACTAAATGTTTTCGAGTTTACCTTTCGGTTTAGAGGTAACCTGGAAGTTAGGGATACAGTTGCCTGACTAAAAAATAGTAGAAGTCTTGATACTCTTCAGCTTAATGCATAGATTCTAAAATCCATATTCAGAGATTAGTAGCGATTCTCAAGAACAGGCATGTTAGATCCGGCTTACCCTAAATTTGTGCGCATCAAATCATTTTTTTCGGCTTAAAATACCTATTTTATTATTTATAAAAAAATTAATTTTTATATAGGGCGTTTGGTAAACAAGCGGCAAAAATTTCAGGGGCTATTCCTTGGCCTATTCTAAGAATATTTTGTTCTATGATGATTTCTGAAAAACCCTTTGTTTCGAAGATACAGGGTGAACAAAATTTGCGACAGTAACAACATTTTATTATCAAAAAGTACATGTAAAGTTGCTGAATCTACAATAATTGTTCGAAATGACTTCCTCCAGCCTGGATACAAGCATTCAATCTTCTCGTCATTGCCACCACACATTGCGGCTACACGCATGGCCTGCTCGATCCCCAGACTTAAACCCCCTGGATTTATGGGGCTTCTTATGGGGCTATCTGAAGTCATTAGTCTACACTACTCGAGTGGAGAATTTGGACAACTTGCCACACCGGATAATTGCTGGGTGTAACTCAATTAGAAACAACCCTGGTGTGTTTGAAAAAGTTCGGCACTCAATGACGAGAAGATGAACAAAAGGACATGAATAAACTCAAAACAATTCCTGATTTGAAAGCGGAAATTATTCGTATTGCGATGAAGCAGCAATTATCCCGCCAAAATGTTATTAAAATTTAAAAACATACCTGCTTTGCTGTCGCGCAGTCGGGTAAAAAGTGACCCACTGTCAAGACTCAAGAGGTAATTATTTAGCTGATATTATATTACGCAAGGGTAAATAAGTGTGAATATCGAAAATTTTGTATATATTTTGTTAAAATTTGTTAAAAATCTTTAGAAATAACCAGTAAAATTAAATTTCATAATGAGTTAATAAATGAATTAATTATTATAATATATTTGTTATTTATGGCTACTGATATTTATGTTATTATGGATTCTTTCAAATCTCGAATCTTGTATAAGTAGTTCATAATTGTTTCAGCATACGAATATTTTCCCATAACATTTCGTGTATAAATGTCAAACCTTCTACTTTTATTATCGATAAAAATATTTTCCATTCAATAAAATTTAATTGTATTAATTAATGAAAAATGCGCTCAATTTGATAACCCCTTTTTTTAATTTAGGTCCAAATTTTTCATCTTCTAATACTCGGTTAACTCAAAAAGCTATATTTTCATCTTCTTTTAAAAGCCCCTTTACATCTATATTTTTTCACACATGACTTCTCATAAGAAAAGTATTTCGGTGTTTACACTGTATGTTTTCTCAACTGATCATTCATAAGAAAAAACATACGAAAACACAAAACATAACAACTCTTTCGGTATAGACGATGTCCTATTCCGCTATGAGAAAACACAGCACATACGAACGAAAGGTGGCGAATATATACGAAGATAGTTGTCAAAGTTTCAGAACTCAAAAGTACACTTTTCCTATAAAAATGGCTTGACCAAACGAAAGAACACTAAAATACAAGACTTTTAAAGTGAGGTAGGTTTCGCTATGTCCTTTAATAAGCCCACAATTTAAATTCAAAGTTCAAAATTTTCCCATAAGAATACATGTAAATGTATTATTGTGCAATAATACGCAATAATTTTATGCATTGTATAGACGGGTGTGTTGTTTATATATGCATGAATGAACCATAGGGCGGGGCTAACTAAAGCAGCGTTAGGAAGGAGTCAGTCGCTCCCTGAGATCCGTCGCGTCAACATCCATACTTTTTCGAGTTAGAGGTACTTGGGGAATGTTTTTAGTAAGTAAAGCGCTTTTCAAAACCGCTTGTAGCGCCTAGAGCGACCCGGAGAGTCTCGCAGGTGCGGAAAGCAAAGAAAAATTTAATTAGTAATTATTTTTCCGGGGAAACCTGGCGTCTAACCGGAATAACAGCTACGTTCTTATTGGAAATTTTATGCTCTATGAAAAAAAGGTCCTCTTCCATTTTGACGTATAACTAATAGTTTTGGAAAAAACGCGAAAAGCAACGCACGGGGCCGCTACGACCTGCATTTTTTTAAGATGATCACGTTAGCTCAAGGGCTAGAGGTGAGGAACTCCGTGGCGTTAATCGCCACCAATTAGGTAATATAACTGCGAAGAAAAAAATTCATTATTAATTTTGTCCAGTTTTCGTGCTTTTTCATGCATCTGGACTATTAAGTTACTTTTTGGTATTTAAACACTCAATTTTGTAAAATTTAAAATCGACATTATTTGTAACTAATAAGGGGTTAACCCTGTTCTTTGAACAATTTACGCATGGAGTCCATAACTCCATGCTTTTACGTTTAATATGAGAATCTCGTTAATCCAATCGGCAAGTTCCATTAATTGGAATCTCGTTAATCTAATCCACGACATGCACAGTTGGGGCTGAATCCTCCTCCCCGATGAGGTAACTACAATGTTTAAATGTCTGTCACGTCCAAAATCAGGTTCAACTTTTTGCATTGAAATCGCCGGTATCAGATTCCTCGAAAAACAGTGATGCTCGAACACGCACAAATTCACATACAAAATTGGGATTTTATAACCAAAAAATATCGACGGCAAACTTAATAATTTAAGTAAATAATAATTATTATTAACAATTATGATGTCGAGAATAATTTACAGCGAATACAATAAACTGTGTTAAAGTAGTTCAAATGCTGAAATTTGCCGACATTGCGTAAGCAATGATTTAACAAGAGATTTGCTTTATGAAACTCGTCAAAATTTGACAGCTTGTTAAAGTTGGCAAACCATCAGTTAACAAACGGTTAGGGAAGTTTTTATGAAACCGGGCATAATACTAACTTATTTGAACCACATTAGCAGCGCAGAAAAATATAATGACAATGAAAAAGACGACGAAAAAAACACAAATTAACCTTAAATTTAAAAAAATATATGATCTATGTACTTTTTATATTTTTGAATTATATATTTTTGAATGTTCATAGCTTATTAAATTTATATTGCGTTTTTTTTTGTATAATACTTAAGGGTAGGCTCCCCCCCCTTCTATCATTCTTTAAATAGATATTATACCTATAAATCTAAAACACAAGTTTTGAAATACCAGATGCTTTTCTAAATAACTTCAAAAAATTTACCAATAAATTTCATAGTGATATCTTAAGGGGTTTCTTGAATGACTACGAAAAATAAAATCATGTCCATTATTTTTATTTTCCGTAGTCATTTAAGAAACCCCTAAAATTATCATTATAAAATTTAGAAGTAATATTTTTGAAGTTTTTTAGAAAAGCATTTGATATTTTTCAAAAGTCGTGATTTTAAATTTCTAGACATAATATCAATTTTAAATAAAGATAGGTAGGAATCATAGAACCTTCCCTTAAAAGCCGTATTTCGTGTCCGCGATATTGCTAATTTTAAAGAAATTTGACGATTTACTTGACGAATTATGTAAAAACAAAATGGATCTACAAAAAATTTTATATAAAAGAATATTCATAATAAACATTTTATGTAGTCCGGAAAGTTATTAGTTTTAAGTAGATCATCTTAGTTAAAAAAATTTAATTTTTGAGTTTTTTTATTTTTAATGAATTTGCTAACTAGATAAAGTAATTTCAAAATTATTTTATTAAGGTACTTTTTGTATAACATGCAAAATAACACCGTAATTAATTAAATAAAATTAGCAATATGGCGGACACAAAATACGGCTCTTAAATGATGGACTTAGAAGGAAGCTTCATGAACAATTCAGGTAATGCCTTAAATGCTAAGTGCCGTGTTACCAAGTACATATACCTAAAGGCGGCGACAGACATTCCGCATTCGTCGTATATATGGTAGACTTTTAAAAGTAGTCAGTCGACATATTCGAGAAAAACAAAAAAACCCGCCGATTTAGATAGCGAGGAGGGCATTCCAAATAAATATTGATTGAATTCTAAGTTTAAGCATCTCCCGTCAGCTATCTCTACCTTGAAATTTTAAATAGAGCCCCTACATTCCAATCGAGCTTTCGACACATCGTTTTAAAAGGGGAAAACATCATCCACGCTAAAGATCTGGATTTAATGGATCCAATTTTAAGAGAAAATTAAAAAATGAAAAAAAAATTAATTTAGTTAGGACAAAATAATTATTTTTACAAAAATCAGATTAGCAGTGATAAATATGTATGTGTACACTCAATCAGTTTTAATGAAACAATCCACTTCAAATAAACTATTTTTACACTTGAAAATGATGTACACCTATCCCCCGATTTACACGGTAGATACGTTCCTGAGAAAAACGTGTAAATCGAAAATTAAAAATTTTCAAGTCAAAACCGTGTAAATCGAAAAGCTTGCAGAAAATGCATAAGCCTATAATTTTTTTTTAATTTATGTTAATTTATAATAATCTAAATTATGCACTCACTTGTAATTTACGAATATGGAAAATTAAATCTTTCTGAAACTGTGAAACTTTCACTCAAATACAATTTTCCGTAGATAAAACTTTAATTTTATGCGAAGAAATACAGACACAGTGTGCATGTGCAGCAAGTCAGCACATAAGCTCGGGATTCCCCGTGAGATGTGTACACAGCGCACGTGTTCAAACACAGTAGCATTTAGTAGAGTGCGATAAAAACAAAAAAAAACTTATTTGGAAAACCGTGTAAAAGCGAAAACGTGTAAAACAAGTACCGTGTAAATCGGGGGATAGGTGTATACTTAATATAATAAAAATTAAAACAAATTAACGGAATACTTAAACTTTCTCGCACACATATTTACCATGTGACATTTTTAAGGTTAGGGTCATTCCAGTTTCGGAGTCGGTTGCAAAAGTTGGTAAGTAGATTTTGTATTTTCTTTATCAATCTGGGTCTGAGAAGTTCAATTCCACTTTGTGGATAAGAACGAAACCTTAGGTCATCCAGTAAGTTGTAGAAATTATAATTTTTGTTTGCTATTTTTTTCATTCGACGATGTTGTTGAATGCGACTCTGCTTTTTGAATGTTTACGTTGGTGGTGTGTTGTGAAAAAGGTGTCTACTTATTAAATTTTCATTGGTCTATCACCTCAACTATATTTTCTGTTCCAAGTAACAGAATGCTTTAAAATTAAATTAATTCATCTTAATTTTGCAATAATTTTAATTTAGTAAAAATAATATTTATTTACGGAATTGAAAATCGTTTTGCTCGTAAAACTGCCCAAATTTTCAATGAAAGCCATTCCAAAAAAATGTAGACCACTAATACTCCTACCAATATTTAGAAAATGAAATTGCCCCACTTATCAATCAGTCTTTATCATGTTAATAAACAGGGTGTCTCCGTGACCATGGTAAACCTTTCTGGTGGTGATAGAAAACACTTTTCTAAGATATATTTTTATAAATTTTTTATCCTAGTCCAAACTCTTAAGGGGGGAGGTACCCCTCTTAAAAGCAAATTTTTTGAATTTCTGCCTTCAAACGACCATAGCACCGTAACTATTAATTTTTGGTAGTAATGAATTAGTGATTTCTTATAGATTATTTATTTATCTACAAACTAGTTTATAACCTCTTATCCTTTAGAATCAGCGGATTTTGAGTTATGAGTTAAATTAAGAGAAGAAATGTTAAAAAATTTCAAGTTTTATTTTTTCGGTTTTCTTGCGAATCTTGTATCTTTTAAACGAACTACTTACAAAAACTAACGGCCCAATTTGGATAGCAAATTTAACGGGCTATAATTTTAGTATAGTAACATTTTTTGGAAAACCAACTCATTTTACAAAAAATCCCAAAATAATGAACAAGGTCGGTACAAAAATAAATAAAAAATTCAAAAAATTTATTTTAATAAATTTTCAAAATGGTCGCCCTCATTTTCAACACACAAACGTGTAGAACAGTATTATTTATAACGGCACATTTTTTCATTAATTTCCGTCACATCTACTATCGATCAAATTCCGATTTTTGATAATCTCTTGGATTTATTATATTTTTTGTACCGACCTTGTTCATTGTTTTGGAATTTTCTGTAAAATGGGTCGGTTTTCCAAAAAAATTTAGTAGATTAAAGTTAGTGCCTTTTAAATTTGTTACCCGAATTGGGCCGTTATTTTTTGTTAGTGGTTTCGTTTAAAAGATTTTGATTTGCAACAAAACAAAAAACAAAACCTAGAATTTTTAACATTTCTTCTCTTAATTTAATTTATAACTCGAAATCCGTATATCCTAGACAATAGGAGGTTATAAACTAGTTTGTAGATGAGTAAATTATCTTTAAAAAATCACTAATCCATTAATACCATAAAATCAATAGTTACGGTGCTATGACCGTTTGAAGGCAGAAATTTAAAAAATGCTTTTAAGAGGCCTAGTAGAATACGCATGATACTATTGTGCACTCACTTCCACTTGTGGCGTAAGATAGGCGAATTAGCCTTTGACGATGGCGAAGTTTTTCCTAAACTATAACGAATTTTTCAATTTTTTTATTTTTAAAATCTACATAGTTACCCGTTTGCGGTAAAGAAAATTCAAGCTGTTTCGTTGAATAGTTTAAAATATATAGCGAAATAGAAATCACCATTATTATTGCAATGAATTTGTACCTTATGTTATATTTATTTTCACAATCATTTTACAATAAATGTTTATGAAAATTGTTTACAGTGTACAGTTCATCATTATCTACTAAATCCAAAAGAAAAAGTATCAAATTTTGTTTAGTTTTAAAAAATCTTCGCCATCAGTAATAAAATAAAATATCATTTATTTTAATGAAATTTTCAGTTAGCCAAGTCGCAAAATAGTTGGTAAAACTTTGACTATTGTGACAGAGATGGCCCAATTTGGAATTTGTTTAGATGACATTTCAAATTTTTAATCAAATATACTATATTTTTCAATAAATTGCAATTTTGCATTAACAAAATAATTGCTATTTACCTCAAGCTAGTATTGACATAATAATAATTATATTATTTTATATTATTAATAATGTATTAGATTAATGTGATATATTAGAATATCACATTATTTCTATTACTCAAGAGAGGGCTACATAAAATATAATTTGTAATGCCTGAGAATATGCAACTATCTAAACAAAGTGAAAGGCAAATAGATTTCGATTTGCTGTCTCTACTAGGTCACCTTAAAGAGTTGTATGGATATAACTTATGTCGTTTGCCCGTTCCCCCAAGAGGGTACTCGAGCATTGAATACCTCAAAGATGTTGCTAACACCTTGTGAGAGGACCACCGGCTTTACGTGCCTTCCGAAGCACGAAGACTACCATAAAAGTGACCCTTTAACCGGATACGAACCGAGACGCCTTACGTTAGCAGTTGATCGCGCTAACAACCATGCCAATGGCCGTCTCATGTTCATCATGTTAATAAAGGATATAATTATGTATACTGCTAGATTAACTTATAGTAACTTTTAAAAAAACGAAGCACCTCCATACGCACTAAATGTGTGACAATGACTGGGTAAAAAAAATTTGGCAAATGGCTTGGTAGGAGAGATCTGATGAATGGCCAGCGATATCCCGCGTTTTGATACCGCTTGATTTTTTGATCTGGTGTTATTCGAACACGGTAGTTTACAAAACTCCTCCTAGAATTTTCGAGAACTGAGAGAAAGGCGGCGAGAGTCGATTAACCCTGATTACGAATTTTACTATTCTTTTTGTAAATTATGAAAGATAATAATGCCAGATACACATAAAAAAATTAAAATTTGCGGACGGCTCACACATTTTAAAAAAACGGCTTTAAAATTTATTAACAATGCAATTTACTCATTGGCTCTATTGAACTGTAACCCCGCCCACCAAATTTAAAATGGGTTGTGGCAACATTTAAAATACCAGAATCTCGTTTTTTAGAACGAATTATGAAAGATAATGGTGTAATTAGCTAATAAAAAAATTAAATTTGTGATCGGACAACAAATTTTCGAAAAAAATCACTTTTTGTGTGAATTCGTTTCTGATATGGTTGCGCTGTCAAAACCTACTCTCCGCACCGCCCGCGCCCCTCTGGGTCGCGCATCAGGGGGCTCCAAACGGTTTTGACACGCGCTTTACTTACTAAAAACATCCCCCTAGCGGCTCCAACTCGAAAAGTTTGGAAGTTGACGCAACGGATTCCAGGGAGCGACCGACTCTTTCCTAACGCTGCCCTATGGGCTATTCACGTATATGAAATTACGAGTACCGCCAACAGAATGCATTCCATATTTGGCATTTTAATACACAAAAATACACTTAGTACATGTATTTCTTATGGGAAAATTGCAATTTTCAAAATTAAATTGTGGCCTTATTACAACTCCAACAAGATTGATCCTCACCTTAGAGAGCTTGTATTTTTGCGTTCTTTCGTTTTGTAAAGCCATTTCTATAGGAAAAAGTGTGTTTTCGAATTAGGGTTAGTCGACTCTTGCCAGAAAGGCTATCGTCCAAAAATGTACATTGATTAGTCCAAAAACAATTCAGGAAGTCCGCAGAGTTCTAAAATAAGTTATACTATTGTTTGACCAATAACGGAGGTTTTGAAAAACTAATTTCATAAATTTTCTAAAATTTTAATAATTTTCAAATAAAATAATTTTTTGTTGCAATGTTTAAGTTTTACCTCTACCTCATAAACGAATCCACTATCCTATGGATATATAAAATCGAATTTCTTTAAAGTGAATAAACGAAGATAAACTTAAAATTCAAAAAGTATTGTTTTTGAACGCCTGACTCACTAACTAAAGCTAATGCCCGTTTTCACCAACCAATTCCTAACGTCAGGAATTCCCAATTTCTTTAAAGTGAATAAACGAAGATAAACTTGAAATTCAAAAAGTATTGTTTTTGAACGTCTCCCTCACAAACTAAAGCTAATGCCCGTTTTCACCAACCAATTCCTAACGTCAGGAATTCCCAAACTTTGACATAAGAAACTTTTATGTCAAAAAAAGCGCTAAAAATTCTTTAAGGTGTTAAGAATTACCTTAGGTTAGGGGTTTCTTAACACCTTAAAGAATTCTTAGCGCTTGGTGAAAACCAAATTTGACACAAAAGTTTCTTATGTCAAAGTTAGGGAATTCCTGACGTTAGGAATCGGTTGGTGAAAACGGGCATAAGTGTTTTTTTTTTCTCTAATTTATTCAAAAAGTTATTTGGACTGGTCACTTATGAAACGAACACCCGGTATATTACCCGAGTGGAGTTTTTTATTTGTACAATCTAATAACTCGGGATCTAAATAATTGCTGATATGCATATTATGTATGCACTTGTGACAATTTTACAAGAACTTTTTTTAAAAAACTAAATATGTTTGTAAATACAACAGGGACTGCGCACGATGAATCACGAAAGAAGGATTGTCCGTTTCTCTTTAACATGCGGGTGCAGTCGCACTTCATAACATACAAGTACACCTAACCTATTTCTATTTTCAATTTGATCATTATTAACAGATAATTTATCTACCGACTGCACATTTGTAGACATAAATCACTTACCTAAAAAGAGTTGTTCAATAAATATTAGCGTTAATAAACAGCTTTAGAAAACATTTTTACGCCTACCGAATACACTACAACTAATTTCCGCCAATTATATCTTAGCACTACACCTGTTTACGAATATACATATTAATAGGTTTATAGGTGCCTGCTAGTGTTTTCTTTCAAAAATCCCTACATCGACTAACCTTACCGCGATTTTCAATAATTGATCTAATACTTTTATTATTCAAATTGGAAGTGATATTATTGAACTATATTTATATAGTAGGTACTTATGTATTATCTACAAATTCTTTTTATATAAAACTTATAAATTAATAATACTAATATTATGTAATTGTATTGACGTAGCTAAATTAATGTTAAATCGAATACTACTCGAATTGTCGAATTTAATTTCATCCAAAAGTCAAAAGCTACGAGATTATTGAAAAATAAAAGGCAACAATATAATATTATTATACCCAATTATTTTATTATTCTCTTTATATGTAATATGTGTTATACAGGGTGTTCCGTGACCGTGGAGAACCTCTTAGGTGGTGATAGAGGACACTTTTCTAAGACATATTTTAATAAAATTTTGTCCAAGTCCAAACCTTTACCTCACTTTAAAGCAAATTTTTCAATTTATGATTTCAAGGATTGCACCGATATTTTGATTTTTGGGTTTAATGGATTAGAGCTTTTCTATAATTTGAAATCTAAAAGAGTCCATAACCTTCGTTTACCGATGTTAAAAGATGTTATAGAAAACAACCAGGACCATGGAAGGATTTTTACCTTTGTTATAAACTCATGTTGAATAAAATAGAAATTCCAGGAGGTCAAATCAACTAAAATAATGATTTAATAAATCTTTCTTATAGCACAACTTCAATTTTGCAAAATTGAAACAAAATTACAATGTCACTCAAACGTCCAAGGCTACAATGCGTTTTACATTAAAACACATGCTGCAAGGCAAATTGAAATTTTTAGAATTTTGTGAATTTATTTAGTTTTTTAACCTACACCTTGTTCATTATTTTCTAATTTATGTGAAAAGTATGGTTTGCAAAAATTATTAGACCAATTCTTAAATTTTCACCGTTTCCTTAGTTTTCTAAGACAGTTTAAAATACGGTTGCAAGAAAAGTAAAAAAATAAACTGGAATTTTTGAATTTTCCCTTTAAATTTTAAATTCATAACTCGAAATCTGTTGATTCTAGGCATATCAAAGAGTATAATCTACATACTCTTTGGCGATATTATATAATATGCATGTAGTAAGTCTTTGTTGATTCGTTTCACCAGATGGGATTAAAAACAGTTTGGCGTACGACGAATGTCTAAATTTATTTTAATCATGTTTGCACAATATAATATTTTGAAAACTTAAAATAACAATGTCGAAAAAATCCTAAAAGCGGTCCGCAATAACGCTCTCGCATTTTCCCGATGTTCCAAAAAGATGTGTTATACAAAACAACCAGGACGTATGGAAGGATGTTTTTACCTTTTGTTATAACATCTTACATGTTGAGAAAAGAAAAAGAAATTCCTGGTAGGTCAAATCAAGGCTAAACATAACCGATTTAATAACTTCTTTCCCTTTCAGTCATGCACCGACCTTCCAATTTAGCAAAAATACTGAAAACAAAATTACAGATTCGTTTCACCAGATGGGATTAAAACAGTTTGGTACAATTTGGCATCACGAATGTCTAAATTTATTGTAATCATGTTTGAACAATATATTTTGAAAACTTAAAATAACTATGTCGAAAAAATCCTAAAAGCGGTCCGCAATAACGCTCTCGCATTTTACCGATGTTCCAAAAAGATGTGTTATACAAAACAACCAGGACGCACGGAAGGATGTTTTTAACTTTTGTTATAACATCTTACATGTTGAGAAAAGAAAAAGAAATTCCTGGTAGGTCAAATCAAAGCTCAACATAACCGATTTAATAACTTCTTTCCCTTTCAGTCATGCACCGATCTTCCAATTTAGCAAAAATACTGAAAACAAAATTACAGATGGAATCGTTCGAAGAGCTATCCACCATCAGAAACAGGCATGAGTCTTTCAGTCACATAGGAACAAGTGCTGCATGCCATTTACTCTTTTCAAAATGGCTGTGCCGGAGTATTGATGGTCTGCGACCACAGGATTTATAAGATCTGCTCACCACTGCAACGGGAGAGACTGGCCAAGCCCTACTTTTTGAAATTACTCATTTGTGTAATTTAATGATTCAGGAAAAAGTAGCCCAATCCTTTGTCTATATATATTTCGGGCTTCCTTATGTAAGGATACAACCAAGGTCGTTTACCCGTCCCCTCAAGAGGGTACTCTAGCAATTAATATCTCAAAGATGTTGCAAGCATCTTGTGAGAGGACCACCGTCTTTACGTGCCTTCCGAAGCACGGAGACGGCATTACAAAGTGAACCCTACCCGGATGCGAACCGGGGAGTCCTACCTTAGCAGTTCATCGCGCTAACAACCATGCCAATGACGGTCTCCCCAATCCTTTGTTAAAGTTTTGTATAGTGCTTATTTAGTAGCGCTCAAGAAAAAAGATGAAGAAATTCGTTCTATCTTAGTGGAATCGACATTCACACACTTAGTTTCAACATTATGATGCAGAGATATTTCAGAAACTCTTGGCACGTCTTTTCGCCCGACACAGCTTGGCTTTGCAACGAAGGGTGGTTGTGAGGCCGCGATTCATTCCCTGAGAACCTATTTCCAAACCCTTAGTGAGTTCAAAAGTTTTATTAAAGGTAGATGGTAGAAACATTTGTAATAGCCTCGAAAGGGACGTCATGGTGTCAGAGGTAAAAACAGAAATTGAAAGCAGACACGGTTTTTGACGATTTAAGCGAACTTATTAGACTCAATCAAAGGTCCAATATCAATCTGTGGACCATGGGAAGGCAACGGAAACCACCCATTAATTATCTTCCTAGTAAAGTCAGCTTGGCTTCAGCTAAGTTGACTCCAACATCTGAATACGGATAGGCACCGAAAGAAGAAGAAGATTAGACTTTGAACATTTTGAGTTACATTTAAATTTTTCAAAATGCAAAATTTATGTTAAACGCAATTTTTTCTCTGAAGAGAAAAGAAGAAATTATAAATGTTTTCGAGAAACTAAGTCGTCGTCGTCGTCGTCTGCTTCACGGTATAGGCATGTTCCGATTTCTAGTCAGCCCATCTCTTCCTTTTGGAAGTCCAACATCTCTTCTCTCACTTGGATCATACTACATGGGACTATAAAACTAAGTCCAAATCTAAAAATTCTTAATTGTGAAAATTTAATTCTTCTCGGTGCTCCAATTAAAGATAAAGCGGTTGTCTCTGATTGATTTGAAACAAAAAAATATATCAACATTTTCCAATAGACTGCAAGAAATTAATCTTCATATGGCTTTATTTATTTTAAGACATTGTGGATTTATTCCAAAATTAAATTAATTATTGCGTACGAGTTTAATATAAAATATTCCTCTTCAATATTCTCCATCGACGTTCCAATGAAATTTTAATTAGAGTCATTATTAAACATAAAATTAGAAGACTCGTCTTTTAGATAAGCTTCTTTGCCAATACGTTTTGGTGATTTGGGCATTAGAGAAACGGTAGACGTGACTATTCCAGCTTTTTTTCCTTCAGTACTGGAATGCCTTCTGTACATAGTAATGAAACACTCATTGGTTTCATCCTTAACCCATTCTTATTGGATTTTGAGGTTTTTACGTGAAAGAAGTGGTTACGACTTGGCAGATAATGTGCCCGTCAGCAGCTTTACCCTTTCCAACAGATTCTCAGGCAAAATGGAATCTACCCATCTTAAAACTAACGCACTCCCCTTATTTTAAATTGTGGAGCAGACATTGATCGTGCACATAATCAGGCTGTGTCGGAAAAGGAATCTGGTGCATAGCTTGAGGGATATCCTTCTTCTCATCAGAACACCTGGAATAAAGATTTTTGCGGATTTGTGTAGGTCTTAGAATTAAAGCCCATTTGTTCCAAGATAATCATATAGTACAGTCAATAAAGACATTCTACCTTGCAAAAGATCAGAGAAAGTTCTAATTTGGAACATTTATAGAGTGGCATGTCCTGATTATCATACTAAGTTAGCGATCTTAAGCGAGCGCCGCTCGCCCGCCATTTTGCCGAAAAGCAGTTTTTCGTAAATGTCTCCTTTCCGCTAAAAATTATAGGAAATAAAATTGTCTACAACTTTTATCTAAAACAATTTTTTCCCGGAGGTAGTTCACGAGTTACAGCGAAGTAAGACGAAGCAAATTTTCTCAAGAAGATGCTGAGGTTAGTTAACCTGGTGTTTGTGTAGCATTGGTCGATCGGTTCGTCCGTCACGACCTATTGTGTTTCCGAAATACAGGTAAATTATCAAGGCATGCTGCTCTAAACAAAATTATTAGACAATCTCTTGCCACTGCAAACATTTCCAGCATTCTAGAGCCAGTGGGATTTTCACGCAATGATGAAAAGAGACCAGACGGAGTGACTTTGGTACCTTAGATATTTGGTACCTTGGATATGGTGGTAACTTGGATATTTCGTGCAAAATGTTTTTTCGTTCGGCAGCCACAAAAGCTGAAACTCTAAAGCACTATAAACATCAAACAGTGAACGAGATCATTACAATTTTTGAGCTTTTGCTGTCGAAACCCTTGGTCCTTGGAGTATGATGTAAACGAATTGGTCGCTAAAAGCGGTCGTCTAGTTATTGATGTATCGAGCGATAAACGTGCCAACGGTTTTTTATCTCAGAAAATCTCTGTGCATCTGACGAGGCAATTCAGCTTCGGTGTTAGGGTCGATGCCTACACAAGCTGTTATGAATGAACTTTTTCGTATCACTGGATAGTTACTTATTAATTATTTATTTTTGTTACTGTTATTAATGTTTTTTAAAACAGTTTTAAACTTTTACAAGCTAAGTGAAATTTTTCCAACTTACATTTTTAGTTTAAGACACCGTTGTTTCGACTTTTAATATAATTTCACAAGTTAATAAACGATTTATAAGTTATTAATGTTATTGTTGTCTTTAAGGGAGATATACACCTAGCATGGTGAAAAAATCAATTTTGTTTTTACATTTTCTTGAAGCTTGAGGTCTCAAGAATATCTGGTAAAACGCCAAGTCAACATTTCGATAAATAAGCCTGGAATCCGGCGGCAAAACAAACTGACGGCAAAGTTTATAGATAAACTGAGCGTTTACTATAGCAGCTATTCGCAGAAACTGTAATTCCAAGGATGACATGAAAAAACTATATGGGAACAAATTTTACCATTACGGCTCAACAGACAGCAACTCTTAAAATCATTTCTGTCTCGAAGACCAACTTATTTGGAAGATAGCTCCAAAACGATGAACAAGGAGGCGAAAATTGTTAACATTGCAGTATTTCTTGCAACATGCACATTCATCAATGGTGTCACCTCATTGTTGGAAGTCATAAACGTGTTAGGAATATCGGTCGGATCGGGAGCGCATTTGTACGCTGCCCAAGAAGACGAAACTCGCTTAGCAAAAGCCAAGCTGCAAGCGCAAGAACAGACGAAAGAAGGTCGAATAGGTCATCGACAACAAAATTTAGAAGTTATGAACATTCCGTCGACCGTAGAAGATTTACACTATGGGCCTGGTATCAATGATTCCATGTAAATTAACAAATTTCATGATTTATTCATTCTCAAATTTTCAAACGCGTTTTACTCAAAACTACGTTTTCAAATCGGTACCCAAAATTGCAAGAAAACCAATGAACCGATTGCATTGAATTTTTTTGTGGTTATTCTACACACCATTATCTAGTACTTGTCATAGGATTTTTCTTTTCGTTACTTAGTTTTTGCTTTATAGGCAAAATAATTACTAATTCTTGGTCTAAAAATGACTTTTTATGTTCAAACGTCTCCTATTTTGTCATAAATCAATATTTTCAAAATCGGCTATGACAAGTACTAGATTATAGTATCTAATTTAATAATTTTTTGTTTTGTTTTCTCAGATGATTTTTGAAGAAACGCCAGTGGTTACCGTTAACGCAAATTTTTTACGATGCTCCAAGGATCGTACAATATCCTTGTTTATTTTTGATATTTTAAATAAAAAAAATTTTAAATATTCCTGAATGTGTATACTTATAGATAGTTAAACTCACAATCCAAAATTTCAAATAGTTTTCCTAGAAAAATTCACAAAATGACCTTTTTTCCGGCTCCTAGGTGTATATCTCCCTTAAATACTAAATGCTTACTTACCCCTGGATATCGTAATTTTTTTTATTACTGTTAGATACTGTTCCCCACAAGACACTAGCCCACTGCGCAGTAAATTAGTGGTTGATTATTTTACACTTCTGATAACCCAGTCAAATTAGAACAAATTTTAACGGTTGATAGAAGTAATTGATCCAAGTTCTAAAACTTGCCAAACGCTGGGGTTTTCATCCCTACAAAGAGATGTGGATTTATTTTGTTTTCATATCAGTATGGCACTATACTAAAACATAGTCCTACATTTTTGCAATGCAGATCAGGCAAGACCTACAGTTTAATCTGTAATCCCAACTACGATGTAGAAAAGTTAGTATGTTTCTATCTGATATTCAAACCCTTTTTCTAGACGCGAGTGTTTCACGATGAACCGCCCGAATCAAGCTAACGTCCAAGCAGATATACGGAAACAGGCTCGAACTGGTAATAATTTAGTTATCAGGCAACTCTTTTGAGCGGCCCCAGTCTTCAATACAGTTTTTATAATACATCAGTAAAACCCCTCTTACCCTGTAACGAAACAGCGTTAAACGATGTCGTCTTAACATATAAATAATGGGGATAGGCTTGACAACGTTTTCCAGGCTATTTAAAAAAATTAAAAAAAAGACGACGTGAAATAAAAAAATTGATCTCCAAATAAACAAAAATTCAGAAAAAAATGTACTTGGTAGAAAAAACCTTTTGTCAAAATGATCGAATGCATGATCTCAACAAATGCTCCAATTTTTATTAATAAATTTAGGAGATAAAGGTGTTAACCTGCCTGTTCGAAAACAAGGAAGCTCTACCAGTGGAGGTTCTGGCAAAGTTGGAAAAAGATATCATACCAACCATGGCGCGAGATAAATCAAGAATTGAAAAAACAGATCCGCGAACAAGAATTACGATAAAACGGAACATAGCGGATATATTGGAAGAAATCCTGGCTAGAGTAAAGGCCATTTCTGAAGACTTAACACTAAAACAGAAGCTTCCATCAATGATGGAAGAAATTGAAGCTAGAAAACAGGCTCAGCAGAGTGGAAGATCTATCTGAAGAAAATCGGAAGCTCGTGGAACAAGTCCGACGCCTTCAGAAAAGAACAACTACATGGGACGGTGTCGTGACCAGCATAAGACGACTCAAGGAAGGAAGACGCATTAGTGGAAATGAAAGAAGAAACTGGTATGCATATTCTCCTTAAAGACAAGATCCAGTAAACCACTGGTACGGAAGTCAGAAGCCTAGCAAAGATTACCAATTTCAGGATTGCCCGCGAACCCGTGGGGTAATTTTGTTAAGTGACTTATGTAATTAACACACGAGTGACATACAAGATTTTATCCAATACCTCTTAATAACGCTCCAAAATATGTTTAATAATTTTTAAATTGTCAAATTTAAATTAATAAAAATGTATTAGTATGCTAGTGATTAATTTTCAACCAATAGGAGCGAGTTAAAACTTTTAGCACACTCTAAAACTCGAAAAACTAGTGACTTATATGTTAGTTTAAAATCTCCATAGTTATAACCTTATTTTTATGAGGTATTGGATAAATAGTATATTATACACTTATGCCCGGTTTCACAAACATTTAAACTGCGATTTCGGCTTAAATTTAGACTTAAATAATATAATCTCAGTTTAAGTGTTTGTGAAAGCAGGCACTAGGTTGTGAAGCTAGGTCAATTTTTCCCACTGCTATGTTTATTAACTCTTCTAATTATTAATAAATAAAACGTTCTACTTAATTTTTATTTATTTCGAATTATAAAACAAATGACAGTCTTCTGGTTTAATGCTGACATTTTCTTGAAAATTTTTAAATATTTTTGACACAAAGACGATCAAACGTCAAAAATAACCAAAATCTTGAATATTAAATTAATCTTATATAAAAACCAATTTTAATAGTTTAAAAACTATTAATAACATTTCTTTATTATGCTAATTTGTTTTATACATAAATTTCCTTTAAAGCTGTCGCAAAGTTTTCAAAAAATGCCCATTTGTTCATTATTAACCTCAGGTCAATAATAAAAAAATTATTTACTACAAGTGACAGAAGGTGTACTTACTCAGTCAACATCTATGTCAAAAGTAGTGGAAAAAAAATATTAGAGCCACTAGCAATGCTAATGTTTTTAGTTCTGTGGGCCACCTTAAATGTTTAAAAACTAAGAATCTCATTAATCTCATACTGCGCGTCAGTGTCATTTGTTTTCCTAGAAAGGCACAAATAAAAATTGCAGAGAAAAGCTTAAACTAAGCTCAAGCAGTATATTTAAACTATTTTTGATTCAAAATAAGGTGTCAGCATGTCTTTAAGTTCCCTTTAGTAACTTTTTTAAATATCTCGAAAAGAAAAAGAGTGCCTACCTACAAGGGAAAATAAAAGATGTACAAATAAATAATCGCAAAAAGTACAAATACAAAATGGGAAAAGCTGGAGACATATTATGTACGTAGCATAAACAACAGTAATTTGATAATAATTTATGGTTTAATCTTACAATAAGATCTAGGGCATTTTATCTTATCGATAATGATACAGGTGCAATTGTGTAATCTAGGACATTGCTGTGAAATTTGTTTTATTTATCTCAAATGAGTTTATCAATAATCACAATGTAATGCAACCAACCTCTAAACAAGATAGTAAAAAAAGGGTTTTGACAAGAGGAGCTGGACCCCCAGTGTACGGGTATTGTAATAGAATTTTTTAGATGTGGACAAAATTTCACGCTGGTAACTGGAAATTATATTCTTATAAAATTAAACCTTTACCGATCTCACTATAATATAATACTTTGATGATGAATGTTACTTACAGATATATTGATAGGAATATTATGTAGTATATAATTTTTTGAAAAATATTTCTTCAATGCCGTTTGCTTCATATTTACATATTTGCACATTCATAGACAATGTCTTATTTATACATACCTAAAACACTACTTGGAAAAGAAACCTTTACTACTTGAGCAACTGATTTATGTCAGTGCCGTTCGGTCTTTACTTTATGTGTATTTGGCAAAGTAATGCTAAATGGCAAAAGTATTTAGTAGTTTTAACGTCTAATTTTAATTCATCGATATGTATGTCCGGTACCATTGAAGGACAGGTGATAAAGAACGTCCTACAATGCCTTTCAATGATATGGGATCATCCACTTTATTCATTGACATTCTGACAAAAATGAATGTACTGTACGACCAACCTTATTGTTTAAAAAAATGTAAATTTATCGCTAAAATATTATTTACTACTTAAACTTGTCTATGAATCTAGGTGTAAATAAACTAAACAAATTCAACAAAATAGCCCGAGTAGTGGAAACATCTTAGATATAATAGAATTATAATAGGCCTATAAATAAAAATTGTTAAAAGTAAGCATTGTAATTCAACAATATCAATCACAGTTGACTTGACTCACGTAGTTAACATACTCGACATTTTTCTTTAAAATTCCTAAGAAAAATCATTAAAAAAAAAATCCTATTACAATTGGTTTTTGCTTTACTATAACTTTAATTGCCTTAATGTTTTTATGATAACGGAGAAGAATTTTATTGTTAAATGAAAAAAAAATATTCTGAGTAATGAACCCAAGTTGATTGCAAGCATCTTCCTCGGAACAATCGTTAATAATTTATTATTAAATTTAAAATGTTTACGAAATATTCCAAGAGATTTATTAAAATAAATTTAATAATTAAATTTAAGTTGATCATATTAATAAAACTTTGTTAAAACATAATTAAAAATCGATCAAATCGACTTGTCTAAAATAATTTACAATAAATTTGTAAAAGTATAAAATTACAAAATAAAAATTATACCTGACAATAAAAACAAACCAAGTTAAAATATAACTTACACACTTTATTACTAAACAGCATACCTAAATGGCTATCTACACAAATGTGTTACTACAATTTAAAAAATATATGATATACTACAATTAATTTCTAATTACATTATTAAGAATTATTTATATTCTTGAAATATTTTATGACATTAAAAAGCTTTTGGAATATTATATGTATAAATATATCTAGATCAATATCAAATTAATAAAAATTGATTCACCAAAGACGAATACTTTCTGCTGGATACTAATACCATACAATCTTAGAACTATTTGGAACTGTAAAAAATAATGCCACTTATTGCATACATTATAAAAAAAATAGTTAAGATTTACAATACTATGAAATTCACAGTGCCGGGGTCTTTACCGTCTGTAAGGATGATAGGACTGTGTCGTGCCATAATTACTTCCGCGTTGAGGCCCGCCAGTATATGAATCGCCTCCAGCTGCTGTATAATCACCTACGAGAGACGCACCATTGGTTTTAGTTTTCACCACTGTAGTAGATCGATAAAGGAAAGTTGGATTGGGTTCGGGGCTCTTTTCTGTAAGTTCACAAAGAAAATGGAACTTGAAAGGGATAAAACATGGACATGAATTTTATACGTTGGAATGTCTAAATTTTAAGTAAAATGTGTATTTAAATAATACGGAAGTCAATCAGGAATGCACTTTTTAATTTTCAACTTTTATTTTAAGATAAAAAAATTAATAAAACGTTATTAAAATACTCAGTTTTCCTTAATATAATTACAATCAAGTGTATTTGCCTTTCCATGTTCAGATATATTCAAAAAGTGTTACGTTATATGCTGATTGAATCTTCATTCATAAGAAGGGAAATGACCTGGAAATAGCATCAAAGTAAGAGTAGTCCAATTAATCCAAATTCAAAAATAATACACTAATGCCGTAATTCATCTACATTAATTTTACACCATTACTTTTTTATAGTACAAATAATTTCCATCTACCAGCGACGATCCATTGATATTCCTTCAAGCATGCACAATTTATTTAGCTAGGTAACTATTATTGATAAGTTAATTGCAAGAAACATTTTAGTAGATGTGTACTAAAACCAATATGTATTTAACTACTTCTAAATGCATAAATTTTACGAAAAATTATTGAAATTTAGGGAAAAGTTGAAAGGATTATTTGAACAGTGTCAATGCAAGTGAGACGTATGTGTTTATATTTTAATAATTGAAAATAAATATATATAAACGAAACTTATGCACAAAGATAATATAACATCGCACGAGCAAGTAATAATTTATTATTTTAACAAAAACGTTTGCATTGACACAAATTCATGAAATAAATGCACATGTAAAATGCAGGCAGGAATTGAATAAAAGCCCATTTAAATCCATATTTTAATCATTATCATATAGTCAAAGATAATGATAGGTACATTATTATTATTATTTTCAATAATTTGTTAATCTAATGTCATAAATTCACGCTAAGTATATTAAGTTTAACTAACCCATTTAGAAATGTACTACTCTTATAAATGACGTTAACTAAAACCAGGTCTCATCAAATATTAACAATTACTATTTAATATAGTCGACAGACCTTTACAATATTATAATAACAATATATCATCATATTAATTGCTTGCAAGTGATAAAAATACTATCAAGCTAATAATAATAATAATTAATAATATACATTAGTTAGTATATCAGGAAAGTGAGTGTTGAAATAGTAATATGGGAGAGGCAAGGATGAGTTAAAAGAGGGACAAGTTATAAACAATTGAGGTATAATGTGACTTGATACAAATTTTTTCTCCACTAACATTTGTATTATTTTATGATGATATCACTCATCAGTCGACTTATAATAATTTAAAAGAAAAAAAGAACAAATTTATACACCTATAAGTTCACACTCATATATTTAATATACAAATTTTAATAAATCACTGTTTGCTAAACGTACGCGATCTTTAATTAACTAATTAATTACATACTTAAAATAAGATCAATTTTTGAGCAACAAATATATTATTTAATAAATTTTAGTGTCTGCCATCTTAAAATATTGCAAACACCTCTAGTTGAAGTATTCACTAAACAACATAAATTTACGTTTAGAAGTTTCTTTTACATATTTCTGCTAGTAAATAGACCACATGCAAAATTGCACTATGTTTAAAGGCCCTAATCATATACTTATAAAGTATAAATTTATTGTATAATAGTTTAATAAAACTTATTCTGTATGTATCTGTACATCAGTCAAATAGTTCTAAATTTACTATTTAAATTTATAATTAATTAATTACTCTAACAATTGAATTAACTACATCAGCAATTATGTAATATAAAATACAATTTAATAATTAATCTATATATTATTAGTTCGTAAATTTATCTTGTATTCTGCCTAAATTAGAACTAGGTTTTTTATAACAATTATTTTGGTTTTCGGCATAAATGTATATTAATATATTCGTGTGTAAGGTTAAACCTACAATTTTAATAGTACTTTTTCGTTTGATACTTTCAAAAACACAATGCCAAAAACTAGATTGAAAATAAAATGCAAATAGATAACGCGCCCCACCTTGTAACTACCCCGAGGAAATGTGGACAAGGAGAAAGAGGAACGTTGTATTTACTTTAGAATAATTATTAATTCGCTCATTTCAAAAACAAAAAATGTTTCGTTTTTTTTTTCTATAATAAAACAAATTCCTAGTCTCTCTTTTGAAATAGATAAACCGAAAGGAATTATGTACTAATATAAAACAAGAGAAGAAAAAAAAGAAATTAATCTAACAAACTTAACAACACCATTATTAAAAAGTGCGATATTAGTGTAGACGATTTCTTTTTTTAATTTTAAAAGTGAAATAGGTATGTGTGCATAATATTATTATCTCTACTTTAAAGAGGCCTAATAAATATTTTTTTAAAAACTTGGAAAAATTGAATAGGAAACTTTGATAGCAAATATCTTAAAAAGGTTAGCCTTTTTTGTTTAAATTATGAAATGCATAATATTCTAGAATTAAAACTAGAAAACAAGAAATTGTTTAAAATTTTCTAAAATTAATTATCGTGAGAAACAAACATCACTGTCACACAAAAAATTTAATAAAAATTATTTTAAAAAAATTCAATTATCGGTCGATTAGATAGACACATGAAACCCAGACAGACAGAACTATATTCCTACTAATTATAATTTACTACGATAATATTATTAGGAAGTATGTAAATTAATAATCACTACTCTAATTTATACAATTACTCCAAATATAATATTTCGCGTCCGCAGCAAGGCCTAGTCAGTGCAATTCTTAAGAGCAAAACACTAATTTAATATTATGATCATCAGGTCGCGAAAAACTTCAAATCTAATTAGTTAAAATTTAAACTGCCTATATCACACAACACATCTAGACAACGTGGAACTTTTGTTATACTAAACACATGCTCAGTTGCCACCGTCTGTCTATATTTTTTAAGTTACTTTTTTGTTACACTAATAATGTAGTTGTCGAGATGATCAACTAATCTGAACATAAAAATAAATAGGCTAATAAAATATATAATCAACAAATTGAATCACATAAGTTAATTAAATAAGGATAAAAAGTATTTGTAATGTAACGTTCAAATGTATAAAATTAATCCAACGTAATCAATCAACAGTATTAACTTACTATAACCAAAAATTAGAAAATAAATATATAAAATAAGATTTAAAAAAAAAAACTTTAAAATACTATAATTAAGCATACTACAGTACAGCCAGACTTCAATAAAATATTCCTAACTATCTACGTGTGGTTGAATTCTTAAGTAATTTTCTATTATTTGTATAAATAATTAATTTATAAATAGTGATCTTAAAATTACAACGATTATTTAAAATTTATTATTACCCTTAATTATATCGAAATGCCTACTGGTTTATGATTAAAATCTTTTTCTTTTCACTTGGTATTTCTAAATTAATCCTTAATATTTCTTATTTAAAATCTATATACAAAAACGCACGTTTTAACTCTACACAGATTCGTGAATTATGAAAATAACAGACTAGAATTAAAACTTAAATTAATAGTTTTAGATGTAAAAATTATAATTACGGTAAAAATATATTTAACCACAATAATAATTCTCGAGGTACTATCATTTTAAATGCAACTATTATCTCTTAATTTACCAAAAATATAACTAA
The DNA here is from genome assembly GCA_036346125.1 of Lycocerus yunnanus. Taxonomy (NCBI): domain Eukaryota; kingdom Metazoa; phylum Arthropoda; class Insecta; order Coleoptera; family Cantharidae; genus Lycocerus; species Lycocerus yunnanus. The sequence continues at coordinate 804,355 of JARFIX010000086.1, forward strand.
AAATATGAATCACATTCAACAATAATAATAATAATTGCAATCTTTATTTAAAAATAAATATAATAAAACAAATCCAGCAGACATTTCAAGGCAGATAATTGAAATAGTTATGAGGTAAAAAATTTGATTTACATTATTTTACTACCTATTTATTAACAAGTTGAGCAGTGCTTAAAAATAGTCAACATTTCTGTCTGTCTGTACTTTTTTGTTTAATTTTAATTAGAATATATTTTATATATTAATGACTCGAAATAACAAAAACTGTAACTGCGGTAGATTGAATGTCTGTGCCATGCAGGTGCGGACAAAGTACTGTACTAATGTTCAGGATAGGCAACAGACGCAGGACGCCATTGGGTCATATGTCTGTCTAATCAGAATAATTGAGTTTGGCGGGAGTAACTAATCCGGCTGCTCTCTTCACGTTTATCAAGCCAACACGTTTCCAACTGTTACAACACATACTCATATTACTCAAATTACTTATGTGCTTCAATGTTACTCCATCCGATTGACAACCGTGTTCCTCATCATCGTTATTATCGGCATGCAAAATTTGTCTATTTGAAATATCCATACCCTCTAAATATGAAGTTAAAGTTTTTATACCGTTAAAAAAAATATTAATGTTTTTAGTAGCTCGATTGTCAATCGGAATTTGAGGAGTAAAATTGTTGGTGCACATATTATCTAAAGGTTGTCAAGAACTGGGCCATTCTTTAAAATCATTGAAATGTTTAGCACCTGCGTTGGGAGGCTGTGAAGTTGTATACCCTCCAAGTTGAGATCCTGCATCATTTCCATACGATCTTGGAATTCCATAACTGGTTTGATCAGCAGAGTAAGAACCATAATTATAATTGGAGTAGTCTGAACTCGGTTTGGAATTAGCATTGGACGATTGCATATTTGGTGGAGCGCTCGCAGCAGCTGGACCTCCAGGACCTGATTGTTGACGGGAATACATATCCCCTGCAATATACCCTGTCAGCAACAGTTGAAAATATCTAAGTCTTATTTTTCAAAATTTATAATAAAAAATTATTTACCTGCCGGTGCAGCAGACTGACTGTTTTGTGGCATATTCCAATTATTCCAGCTGGCGCCGCTGCCTGTACCTGGTCCTGACAAAAATAAATGTTCCACGTTTTACAACAAAAATTTACTCGTGTTCTTATATTATTATAATGCAAATTATAATATCGTTTCTTGGTATGGCCTACTCACGCCCAACTTCAATCAGTTGAATATTTTTATTTGATTCAAATTTTTTAAAATTAAAAGGTTAAATGAACAATAAAACGAAACATTATTTGTAAGCTTTCCGCAATGGTTACTGCAGTCATCAGACGTTTAAATATTTTTACTTACCGTAGGAACCATATCCTTGTTGTTGTGGAGGTCCAGCATAATTGCTGCCCCATTGTGGTGGGGGTCCTTGAGGTGCCGGTGGTGCTCCCCAGCCCTGATACGATCCATGTCCAGAAGGTGTAGCATAACCCGGATAACTCTGCTGTTGAGGAGAAGTTCCCCAGCCCTGATAACTTTGCATCAAATTGGGTCCCATTGGTGCACCTAAATTCATAGGAGGACCACCCATTTGCCCATTAGGGCCTTGCATCATGCCCATCTGTGCTTGCGGAGGACCCCATGAACCAGGATCACTACCACCCATTTTATTACCACCAGAACCATCCCGCGGTTCTGCTTTTTTAATTTCTACCTGCAAGTTATAATATTGATGAATTAATTATCCCAAAGTAAATTAATTCTTTCTAATCAACATTAAAATAAAATTAGTTATTATAAAATAAATAGATACATTTACAACTTACTTGTTTTCCATTTAAATTTACAAAATGTTCCGATACACATCTGTCAACTGAGTCGTCATCTTCAAATGATAAAAATCCAAAACCTTAAACAAACTAAGATTTAAAACAATCAAAGGAGAAAAGAATATTTGTACCTCGAGATTTCTTTTTCTCCTGGTCGTACATTATTACAACTTCCATTACTTTTCCAAATCTTGAAAAATAACTTCTAAGGTCAGTTTCTGTTATATTTGAAGGAAGCCCTCCGAGGAAAACCTTCGGATAACCACCACCTTTTTTTTTGGTTTCTGAAGAGTTCTGGGATTGCATGGTTTAGGATCAATAGTTCTGTGAAAAATATATTAGTGTAATGATAAGATTCACTTATCTTCTTCAAAGTATCAAACTAATTGGGATTGTTTTAAAATAAGTAAGACTTGTATACGAACGAATAAATCAGGTTTAGTTTAAATATAAACATTTCAAGTCTGTTAAATTTTGTATTCTGGAACGTTCTCCTTTTATAGCATTTTATTTTATATCATAACATATGTATGTTTTACAACAGTTTCTTAAAGTTAGGTCACTGGAGATATTTTAAAAATTCTATCAAAAAATTGGCATGAATTCAAATCACTGATATAGTTAAAACCAATATACGCGAATATGACTTAATGTTCTTATAAAATACGTACACCAATTTCTTAACGCAATAATACTTAAAGAAATTACCATTATAAAGGAGACAGAACAAAGGAAATACGTCTCCCGTGTATTTAAATGGACATGTACAAAAAACGTATGCTAAATATTATTAACTGATAATGGTACCAATGTGCACTGTCACCTACCATAAAGAGTAATAATAAGTCATGACGTACGTTCTATTTTTATAGTTCATATATGCTCCTTAGGAATGAGGCATACTCGAGTTTATTTGGTTTTTAATATAGCAAGAATCTCACAACATATCTCTGAGAATGAGAGTAACAGTACTTTTAGTTCCTCGTCTGTAATTGCCAAACTCGCTCCACTCAGACTTATCACAAAAGTTGTACTTTTCCTCCTTATAAACAATACACTATTTTTTAGTTAAAATTTTCCAGTTTTAATATTTTGTATTTATTAAAATGATTTTTGTTGTTTTAATAAAAAAAAAGGGTCTTGCGTTATTCGTGTGGGCTTCGTTCAAAAATTTTAATGTTGTCAATAATTCCACCTTGTTTATTCCATTGGTATTTGTCAATATCAACTTTTACTTTCTTATACGTAGTGGGAAAGAAAATATTGTTTTGAATATGTATTTAAATAAAATGTTGAAGCTCAAAAAACACATTTCTAGATGTGTAAATGTCTGCAAATTGGTTCCCAAAAACGTTTTCAAAATTTCTTGTGAAAACATGATCAGGGTACATGGGTCACGCGTTTTTTTTAATTGCAGTTGGCATTTCACTAGTGGTTACAGATTATAAAAGTAAAATTCTAAAGTAGCATTATACAAAGATTGAGAAGACCATAGCCTTCCATGAAAAACAATCAGAAATAAAATAGAATAAAGATGATAACCGAAAAGTTTTTTAACCAAAAACTATTTCTATATGAAGTATGAATTTAATCTTCCATTAATTGCACAATCGAAACAAAAGTTTCATGTAAACAAGCAAGTTTTGATTCAATTTCCTTTGTAAAGTAAAGAAAATATTATTCTTTATGAAAAATTTAATTCTGAAAAAACATGAGTCTTTTAGTTCGTCTGTCTTGGGGTTAATTAAATTAATCCATTATAAGTAAATTATGATTTCAAATAACAAGTTTTTCCCATCTTTATGATTACACATGGATACTAAACATAAAACGTTCAAAGAACAAGCTTAACTTCTTTTCCTTACTAATCAAATTAGATCTTCCATTTTGAGCCAAATAATTTCTTTTGGGATAGTTTGTTTCTCTAATAGTTTCATATGTTTAAATGACTGTTAACTTACACGATGCAGATCATATACTATGCTAACAAAAACAAATATTCTGGGCTGTTTAATACTAGTAATAGGTACAACCGTAGTATAAAATAAAATTTAAAAAAAATACCAAGGTAATAATACTAGTTGATTTTAATTACAAGCATTAACAACTACAAAAACTATATGATTACAAACATATAAAATTTTGTGTATGTACCAGAGCACACGAGCTTCAAATACAAAAAAACTGGTTCTGAATCCCGAACGTGATTACAAGCATTATAAAATTTTCCTAATAAGGAAAAACGGATTTTCCCTTCCCCCGGTTCACGTTGTGGGAATCGATTTACAAGATTACCATTAGTGTTAACCATAATTTTAGAAAATATTTAAAGAATGAGCTTAAGAGAACCTCTACTACACAGTACAACCTCCTTAATCCAAACCAATAGTTGCATTGGTTGCTTCGGATTTTCGAAATATTCTGATTATCGAAAAAATTACAAAAATATCCATTTTCTAAATTATCTATAAATTTTAAGATTCTCACAATGAAAATTTCTTTATTTTCAAATAATTAAAATTAACAAATGTACTACATATTATTTAAACACAAAATTAAACACTTCATTAAACCCAAAATTACTAACTGTAAAAAGCCTTAAAAAATTGAGTGATTTTGCACTTTTGTTTAATGTTTGCTTCTTCTGCCTTTTACGCTCGTTAGAATAGAATTAGAATGTGATGTTCCGATTCAACATTTTTCTCGGCCCATTTCAAACACGTTTCAAAACTTCTGATTGCCTCGGAGTGTTTTCAATGTTTTACGTTTGGCGATTAGAGAACTGTTTGTGGTAACATAGAATAAAATCCTCTTCTTGTTCTTTTTAATGTCGCAAATCTTCTGACTTACAGGATTTTCTGATTTACATTATCCAAGTCATTCAAGTATGAAAATAGTCAAAGTTTATAGTTGAAAAAAGTATAATGTAATTCAAGCTTAAACAGCGGGAATCATTTCGGTGTTAGAGTTATGGCTCCGGATTCTCATTATTATGATTACTGGAAGTTTAGATTAAAACAGTGATACCGTAATTTCAATTTTTTTCCAAACAAAATTGCAATAGTTTAATGTATTCAAATAAGACTAGCATTCCCCACTTAATAAATTTATATTATATAGACTAATAAAAATAACAGTACCTATAAGGACTAGAATTTCATAAATTCTATTTACCTACAGTAGTATGGTCTAATTTTATAAATTGCATTTCTCCGTGGAAGTTTTTTCAATTTTTTTACGAAAAATAAGATTGCAAAATCTTTCTTTATTCTAAATTAGTGAGTAGAGAAGGTTCTTAACCTCTTGTATGTATAATATATTAAAATTTTCTTAGTTATATAGTTTGCTAGAATACACTTTCGTCAACTGAAAATTGCTCGTACAGAAAATAAGAATAACATATTATCTATGTACAATGCTTCTTGTATTTTAAAACGGTATTCAATGAACTCGATAGGACAAATTTAAACTTTTTGTAAGTTTTCATACGTAAATTTCTTCAATTTCTTATTGTCTCTAGAGGTATCTGCTGGCTGCCTTTTACCTTCTACCACTTTTATAACTTATTAATTATCCTTTGTAAACTATATACAGTGTATTGTGTTTGTTAGGTACTGGTTCAATTCTTTGCACCCTTTTATAATTTTAAATTTACCGTCAGTTGTTAATGTTTTTTAATGGAATGATAAATATTACTAAGATAACGTAACCTGCACGAAAGATAATCCACACATAAACAGTGGAGTACAGCTGTATCTGAATAATTCGAGAACTGCAATATTTGCAAATAATAAAACGAGGTTTCTCCTCAAAACAAGTGATTTCACGAAAATCTGTTTTGATGGTTCTCAATTTTCAAATTGAAATATCAAGAAGTAGTAAATTAAAGTTTGAGTTATCTATACCTATATTTTAACTTCAAAGGCAATTGCCAATGCATTTTGTTTAGCTTATCAGCGACTTATCAAAAGTATATTATAATATAAAATCAACAACTCATTGTGGGTATAAAATTCTATCATATATGCATAGGTATAAAACATTTATTCAATAAGTTAATTACAAACATTATTTTACAAATGGTTTTACAATATTGGCCATGCATGAAAAGTGAGTGAAAGTTTATATTAATATAATATACGCAAAAGTAATTAAATACATAAATTTCTTAAGTCTATTTAAGAACTTCTACCCAGATTTTTCTAAGTAAAATTTGAATGTAGGTATGTCTTTTCTGGACATCAATTTAGTGTTCAAATAACTTCAGTATTTTTACCCAATAATAGTTTAATTTACTGAATATGATAATGCAAAACATTTAGCAAAGTGACTTTTTCTAGCACACGAAGCATTTCTACCCGAAAACTACACAATTACAGTATTAAGCTGAACTGTATCTTCATGTCTGCAAACTAAAGGTATACGTTACGTCTTTTTAACAGAAAAAAAGTTGTTAAAATTATTGTAGATGCAAGAAAATTTTTATATCCTAATAAGATACTCTTGGAGTATAAGTTGCAAATGTAACAAAAACTATCTTTCCTTATTATAAAAATTTTTGGTTAAATTAAATAATAATATTCACCGGTTCTTTGGCAATTGTATCAAATTAATAATGAAAATACAGTCAATCCTGCTGAATCGAAACACATTAGGAAAGGACATTTTGGCTCAAATAAGCGGCTGCCCTATTAACCGATGGCCCAATTAACCAAAACCGACTGTAATTGAATATCAATTTCTAAGAAAAAAAATTGAATAAACTACATACTATCATGAAGCTTAATTTTTACAAACTCGTGATGTGTTTGATTTTCAAGATGTACAAAAAATAAAATTTGCATTTTAAACATAATTATCACGAATGTAACAAACCACAGCCAAAAGTTCATGAAAAAAATTGATTCTTGTTGTTTAATTAACCTGGTGATTATTAAATTTTAATTTAATACGAAATTATTATATGATTCTATATTATTTTACAGTAGAAAAGTATTACAGGGCAACTGTTGGTACTTCATACAAAATCTAACTCCTTGAAGTATTAACACGTACTTGGTTTTATGCATACCGTCCGATGTGTTTTCTTAATCAACCATTTTTATCGCTTCAATAAAAAATCAAAATAAGTTTAAAAAAATTAAATTGATTGGTTCTTGAAAATTTACATTATATTATAATGATGTAAATAAAATATAATATCAGGATTAATCCTGTAATATAAGAAACGCAACTTTGTGTGAAAATAGAAAGTACCATATGATAACTGTGGCAAATAAAGTAGTAAGTAACTGACTGACTAACCTTCCATCTAATGTATGAGGTCCACTTTGTAAAACAACTTGTACATTTTGAGGATCTGCAAATGTGACAAATCCAAAACCTCGTGAGCGTCCAGATTCTGCATTTTTCATAACAACACAATCTATAACCTCTCCATATCTTTGAAAATAACGTTGAAGATTATCTTGAGATGTTTCCCACGAAAGCCCACCAACAAACAATTTTCTGAAAAAAAAAAATATTTGAAATGTAGCCATAACCAATTATTAATTTCATAAACAACTTATTTAAGTAATTTGAAAATTTTTTACATAAAAACAACTAAAAAAAGACTTAAAAGTGAACGATTTTTTTAATTCATATATACGTTCTTTGACCGCTTAAGATGCCGCTTGGGGTCGGTGAACGCGAGTTGGTTGAAATTTCCAAGAACAATTTGTACTTTTAAAATATTGATAAATAGTAACGGCTTGGGTGGTTACAAAATGAAATTGTAAGAATTGCGGAATTTTATCCAAAAACCATAATAATTTTAAGCATTTAGATTGTGGGTCCACGCGACGTGACCCAATATATAGATATAATATGCACGTATACGAAAACTAAGTGGAAAATTATTAATTTACCCTTTTTCATCGTCATCCATTTCGTGAGGTAATCTCAACATTCGCATGCTATACCTTACGAACTAAATACACAACTACACTCGAGCTAAACGTAAAACGCACACGACACCAAAACTACAATGGCAGCTCTGCAACTTCCGTCAAATCGTTGGTTTAGGATGACGTGATTAAGGCGCCACTGCTGTCAAACGTAGTATACAAAAAGTACTAATAAAATTACACATACCCGTACTCGAAGTCTTCCATTTATTTTTTTTTTCAAAATTCTTACACTAACTTAAAATTATATTAAAGCTACATAAATTTTAAGAACTAAACTAATTAACAACTACGATACAAATACATAGCGGCATAGGAAGATTTTATTTTCAATTGGTTCTTGCTTTAAGGGTAGGGATAAGCAGTGGGGAGAACGCAGGGAAAACGTTAAAAAATAATAACCCTACAGAGGGTAATACAAATTTATAAAAATTTTCTCGTTAATTAAAGGGTTGAACAAATAAAAATGAACAACTCTTGCATTATCATGGCAGGCAAGTACTATATAATTATTATAATCACGTAGGATTACAACTACCATTACATGGTACAATGTGTACGTATTTTGAAGTGTGGTAGAAAGAAATCGATCGTATAAGGGTTTTGTGAATGCGCTCGGGTGACCAAACACAATTTTCATGGCCCTGTATAAAAAACCCCCGAGTACTGATCTCCATTTTTCAAAAATTATTTCGTGCTGTACCTGCGATTTACCACCGCGTGTAATCTTAACAAAGAAGCCCAACCAGTGGCGGATCTAGTTATTTTGGGGCTTCAAGCTAAATTATGCGTTAGGGTACCTTTTGTAATTGTGTTTGGTAGCAATACGGTATACCGGTAAATGTGCACTTATAATTAAAAATTAATTAATATTACACTTTTCTCAATAAATTTTATTATTTGGACCGGTTTCGACTTTAAATCATCATCAGCATTCTATAAGAATTTCATATAGATAAAGATTGTTAAAACTATTATGTATCCTACCGTTAAAATTCTATTTTATAATGTCACAAAATTTTAACTACCTTTATATGAAATTTCTTATAAAATGCTGATGATGACTTAAAGCCGAAACCGGTCCAAATAATAAAATTTATTTAGGAAAGTGTAACATTAATTACTTATTAATTATAAAATTGGCCTCGATAGGTACTACAATAATGATAATGTTGAATAAAATATTTTAAAAATTACAAGTTGAATGAAATTTGAAAATTTTCCAACTTACATTTTAGTCTAGGACCCCGTTGCGCATAAGTGGTTTCGTCTTTTCAAGAACTCAACAGCTAAACTATCCCTAAATGAATGAAAATAGATTAAAATCCATTAAAATTAAAATCAAAAACTATATTGGAAAATGTTCAAAATGCTAGTATACTATACTTTTACAAGTATTTTATATTATCTTTTTGATAATAGATTCTTGTTAGTAGTGGCGTTCTAGGGGAAGCCAGTCCCCCCCCCTGTCCATAATATCGCCTTAGCATAGCACTCCAAGAAAAGTAATTTGTAAAACTTTGATGAATAATAAATTACAGAGTTTGTTACTGCCGCTCAGGTCAGACAGACCGCGCAAAATGTCCGAAAACAAACATTTTGGCAATAAAACAACAACCTCTATCTCATCATCATCGTGTAGCTCTACAACCCTGGGTGGGTCTTGGCTGACTTCTGGAGAAAATTAACCTCTATGTACATTTTCAATATCAGACGGGAAGCTATAATACCGTCTATCAATTTTTAACGCAGCTGAAATGGTCCCACTGCAAGGGCCCATGGTTCTGACCGTTATCGCTCACAAGTCTAGGGTAAGGTGACCATTTTTATAAAATGCAAAACCAGGACATGGAGAAAAATTATCTTTTTCTTAGGTCTTTCGGTAGAAGACGAAAATAGTCTCATAAGTAAAAATAAATAAAAAGTTAATAATCTCTTTTTCCTCCTCTTCTTCACGTGCCTATCCGTTACTGAATGTTGGCAATTATTTTTTTAACTTGGTCGAAGCCTAGATGAATTTTCTAGGCAGTATAATTCATGGGTGGTTTTCCGTTCCCTTCCTCATAGTCCACAGAGCGGTATTGGACTTTTTGATCACAGCAGTATATCTAACGCGAACAGAATTGGAACCGAGAGCTTATGTTTCTTCACCTAGACATATCTCTTGAATAACAAAACAATCAGAAATATGATTGGCTTCTTCTTCTTATGGTGCCGTCTCTTAACAGAGGTTGGCGATCATCATTTCAAACTCTTCCCTGTTTTGTGCCATACGTATTAATTTTTCGGCTTCGCGGATGTCAAACCATTGCCGCAGGTTTTTTAGCCACGAGAAACGTTTTCGGCCCAGGCCTCTCTTGCCTTCGATTTTGCCTTCCATAATCAGTTGTAGTAGAGCATACTTATCTCCTCTGAATATGTGGCCGAAATATGCCGCTTTTCTTTTCTTAATCACGGTGTAGAGTTCCCGGTTTTTATTCATCCTGCGGAGCACTTCTTCATTTGAAACCCTGTCCACCCATGAAACTCTTAGCATCCTGCGGTAGAGCCACATTTCGAAGGCCTCCAGCTTGTTGACGGACGATATCTTCAGTGTCCATCCCTCTACTCCATATAGTAGAATTGGTAGTATGTAGCATTTTACTGTACGCCACCGCGTCTCCAAAGATATATCGCGATTGCATACAAGTCGTTTCATCTTCTGGAAGGCTCCTCGTGCCATTTCAATTCTTTTTCGGATCTCCTTATCTGGATCCCAATTTTCATTCAATAAACACCCTAGGTATTGAAAATTTGCAACTCTCTCTATTTGGCTTCCGTTTATGCATATTTGAGGGTTTTGCGTTCTAGCCTTGCTGATGATCATCGTTTTCGTCTTATCTATGTTTATATTGAGTCCATATTCGTTACTAACCTCATTAACTTCATTGGGAAGGAATTGGAGATCAGACGGGTTGTCGGCCAGAAGCATCGTGTCATCTGCATATCGAATGTTGCTTATCCATTTTCCGTTTATTTGAATACCCTTCTCCACGTCATCTAATGCATGTTTGAAAACATATTCGGAGTAAAGGTTAAACAGCAGTGGGGACAGAATGCAACCCTGCCTAACACCCTTTTGTATTTTGATGTCGTCAGTTATTTGACTGCCTATCTTTAGATGCGCTGTTTGATTCCAGTATAGGTTTTCTATAATTTTAAGTCTTTGCTATCAATTCCTCTCTGTCTGAGCAGTGTCATAAGGGTATCATGCTTTACTTTGTCAAATGCTTTTTCGTAGTCTATAAAACAAATATGGACTGGCTTCTGTTGGTCTAAACATTTCTGAACAAGGACCCATATGGTGAACAGTGCTTCGCGTGTTCCCATTCCATTTCTAAATCCGAATTGGGTTTCGCTTATATCTGTTTCGATTTTTCTCCATAAGCGATTGTGTAGTATTTTAAGGAAAAGCTTCAGTGCATGACTCATTAGACTAATTAGTCTATAATCATTACATCTTTTAGCGTTAGGCTTTTTTGGTAGAGTGATAAACGTCGATCGTAGCCACTCTTTTGGTATTTTTCCGGTGTTGTATATCTTATTGAATAGTTTTAACAGCATATCATTTTTGTCTAGGTCTATCATTTTAATGAGTTCCACACTTATTTCATCGGGACCTGCTGCTTTACCATTTTTTGCCTGTTCGAGTGCCTTTCTCAGTTCGCCTTTCAGTATACTCGGTCCTTCCGCTTGATTATTAGCATCATCAAGATCTGTTCGATTATCTTTAAAAAGCTCTGTAATATATGTCTTCCAGATTTTTGCCTGTCGCTCTTCCTCTAGTACTATTTTGTTATTTTCATCTAATAGTTTCCTTGTTTTTTGTTGTTGACGACCGATGTATGTCATTTCTCTTATCTTCTTGTGCAGATTAAAGTTATCGTGTATACCTTCCAGTTGCTCTATTTCTCTGCATTTCTCTCTCAGCCAAGCCTCCTTTTCCTCTTTTATCTTCTTTCGCACCTCTTTATTTTTATTATAATACTCTGCCGTGTTCTTGCATTTTCTTCTCTCTTCCATCAAATCCAGTATTTCTTCTGATTGGTTACTTCGTTAATTTATCTTATAGATAGATTGGTGAAGGAATCGGGCATTAGTCGATCCGTGTATGCTTCACTCTAAACTGCTGGTCAGTATTAAAATAACTTTTTTTAAAAACCTTTTTTTGCGCATTGAGTAAGAGCTAGATGAAATCTAATGCAGATATCATTTTTGAAGTTAATATTTCTTCGTAATTTTTATCTCTGAAAATTGAAAATGAAATTTTTGCTCTAAATTAGAGAAGCAGAAATTTGCAAAATGTGATTTTAGATACAATTTTCCTATGTATCGGTAAGTTCTTCAACACCTGGTGTATCCAGGTGCAAAATTAAATAAAAAAGCACAAAAATTGATTTTTTTTTTAATTAGAAGGTCTGTTCACGGTATAGGCATTAAACCTCTTCCGACTCTTAATCAGTCCATCTTTTTCTCGGACGTCCTATGTCCCTCTTTCCTTTCGGAATTAGAAGGTTAAATGAACAATAAAACGAAACATTTTTAAAAAATTTTAAATCAAATATTAATTTCAAAGGTTAATAATATATATATAATTTCAAAAAAAAAATTGATAATCAAAAACTTTTACAGCACGTATACCGCACAAAAAAACAGTACAGTACATATCTTGATTTTATGAATGCATGGTAGATACATCATAATAATTCTAAATTCTGTCTACATACAAGGTGTCCCCGTGACTATGGTAAACCTTTGAGGTGGTGATAGAAAACACTTTTCTAAGAAATATTTTTAAATAAAATTTTGTCCTAGTCCAAACTCTTGGGGAATGCCCCTCTTTATAGCAATTTTTTGAGTTAACATAGATTTTATTGTTGAAAAATACACAAATTATTTGTATGGTATCTCTTTTCTTTATATTTGTTTATTTGAAGTAAAATCAACCAGGCCTGGGATTAATTTGGAGTAATTATCCGGAATAAGCAAAAAGTAAGTAACGATAGGAAAATACCATTGCAAACATTGTCGAATGAAAAAAATAGCGAACCAAAATTATAATTTCTACAACTTACTGGATGACCTAGGTTTCGATCTTATCCACAACGTGGAATTGATCTTCTCAGACCCAGATTAATAAAGAAAATAAAAATCTACTTACCACTTTTTGCAACCGATTCCGAAGCTTGAACGACCCTAACCTTAAAAATGTCACGTGGTAAATGTGTGTGTGACATGAACTTAAAAGGTAAGAACTGGTAACTGTCCTAAAATTCTCGTGCGCTTAACCGTACCAAATTGAACTAAATCACCAGGTGGCGCGGCTTTTACTGGAGTGATACAAAATAAAAGAACATAGCCATATATTTTTATTTAATTTAAAATAAAAGAAGAAATAAAAGTTAATAGAACTTAGAGCAGACAGCTAATAAACACTTCAGATATAATTTTACAACATTTTTTTATTTTAGGTTAAATAAAAATGTATGGTTATGTTTTTATTTTGCATCACTCCAGTAAAGTCGCGACATCTAGTGCTTTAGTTCAATTTGATACGGTTAAGCGCACGCCATTTTCGGCACTTTAACAAAGGAGTTACCAGACCTTACCTTCAGTCCATGGTGTGTGAGAAAGTTTAAAAACGTCTTGTAGTAATAGGATACGATATCTCATTTTACTTTATCATATGTAATATGAGAAAGTATTGTTTTCGTGCAGAAAAAATTTGAGATTTTGATGGATTTACACTTTTGAGGTCCCCTGAGTAAAATAAGACCATTTCAAAAATGTCTGTGTGTGTGTGTGTGTGTGTGTGTGTGTATGTGTGTGTGGTCAAATTTTGTGCGACCTACAGCAAAACTAATAGGAATTTTCAAACAAAATTTTGGATTTTGTATCCTTATGTTGAGACTTAGAGCTGATTAGATTTTGGCTAAAATTGATTCACGGAACTATTTTTTATTTTTTAAATTTTATTATTTAATATTAGTTTTAATTAATATTTCAAAACTAATAAGAATTTCAAAACAAAATTTAGGATTTAGCATACTTATGTCGAGATTTAGAACTCATTAAATTTTAGTTAAAATTGTTTTATGAAAACTATTGTTTTTTATTTTTTAAGTTTTATTATTTAATATTAGTCTTTATTTAATATTTTGAAAACTAACAGAATTTTCAAAACCAAATTTGATATTTCCTATCTTTATAGCTGGAGTTAAAGTTATTTAAATTTTGGTTAAAATTGGTTCATGGGAACTATTTTTAAAATTTTTTAAATCTTATTATTTAATATTAGTTTTAATTAATATTTCCAAAAGTAAAACGAATTTCTAAACTAAATTTAGGTTTTCGCATATTTTAATCAATATTTAGAACTGATTAAATTTTAGTTAAAATTTGTTTATAAAACTATTGTTTTTATTATTTTAAATATTATTATTTAATATTAGCCTTTATTTAATATTTTAAAACTAAAAGGATTTTCAAGACTGAAGTTGAAATTTGTTATGTTTATGGGGGGAATTAGAGCTGATTAAATTTTGGATAAAATTGGTTCATGGAGCAATTTTTTAAATCTTTTATTTATTATTAGTTTTATTACATATTTCAAAAACTAATGAGAATTTCAAAACTAAAGTTGGTATTTTGTATTTTTTTATTTAGACTTAGAGCTGATTAGACTTTGGGTCACATTGGTTAATGGAAAATATTTTTTCATTTTATTATTAAAAATTATTTTTAATATTTAATAAAAGTATGATAAAGTCATGGGCATGGCCACATCCGATTTTTTTAATAATTTAATCACCTCATCCATGAGCGTCCATTTGGTTTCTTGTATATCCGATTTAGTGTTCATAGTGTCTACATCTGTTGCCAACTTGGAGTCAATTTCTGTATAAAACTTGTTAATGTGGGGCGCCCAAAAAAGAGATGGAGCGACCAAAAAGTGACGTAACGAGCAGCAGCTCAAAACGTGCAGACGATGATGATGATGAACTTGTTAATGGCACTTGCTATTTCTATATTATTGTATTTATAATATGTTATTCCAAAATGTATGTATAATTTCCTTAATAAAGAAATTTTCTATTTTTAGATTTATCCGTTTTTTAATATTTTATTTATTAAATCCCGTTTTTTAGTATTCCATAGCTTTATTTATGCTACTGCAGTCCAGTCGTTTTTTTAGTTTTTTGTATATTTATGCAAGTTGAATTCCTGCTTTTTTAGGTATTTTTTGTAAGCTTTTTCCCAGTTTTTAATAGTAATAACTCGGATTTTTACTAAACAAGATAAGGATAAGACTTATTCTATTTCACACATCTTCGATATGGAGCAAGCTTCCAAAACTTCTTTTTGGGTATAAATTTTTTCTAATAATTCGATGTATGCCTTATCTCCGTTTTCTTCACCTACATATCTATTAGATATCAGAAACAAATCATATTTCTGATTTGTTTGTTTTATTGCTGTCCAATTGGTTATTTCGTTAATTTATCTAACAGATAGCTATCTAATAGATATCTCTAGGTGAATAAAGCGTGGATTTTGTATATTTCATCTCATGGGTATCATGGAAAGAAGTGAAAAGTTCTGTCACGAGAACAAATTGATTGTTTATTATCAAAAGCAAACGATAATGAATAGGGTAATATATTGTATTATTTATGTAGATCTTATTAAATATTAACAATTTCTATGCACTGTAGGTAACATTGATTCTGGGTAGTGCAAGCGCATATCATTCAGAAGAATTGATAAACATAACACTTGATGACATTGAAGATGTTGGTACATCATTAATAATAACCCTGCCCAAATCAAAACATCTCGAGTTTTTGTGTTTACCAATAATGCTGGGATCATAGTCGTACTCAATTTATACCGTAAATACGTTGTATTACGTTCCATCACATCAATCAGGAAAATGCACTACACAGCCAGTTGGAAAAATACCATTCTTGATAGCTACCTACTTAAACGTATCAAATCCAACCTCTTACATCGGCCATTGTCTGCGCAGTTTCTCTGCAACACTGTTAGCAGACGGAGGTGGAAAATAAAAGAATATTGCAAACCAATTATTACAACCTGCAGGAACTAGTAAAAATAATCAAACTTTAAACACTGATATTGATATTCCTCCCAATATTAAATTTAAAAATGTATCAATTTTCTATTAATATTAATAAATAAGTTCTTAAATTTTCCTTCGTTATTCGTTTTATTAATATTATGTGTATAATGAGGGAAGTTTTCTTCATATTATACTTCCTAGGGTAAAATTAGTTATTTCTGTTACAATTTCCATCACCTAGAAACTAACTTTTACTCCTGGGCGTGTAAAAAGATTATTATTAACTAAAGGATATTAGTCATTACTCCATTTTCAAGACCTTTTGCCCCACTGTGTAACTGTGGATAATTATATTCACAAGGTTTTGACTTGATATTGGGTTTCTATATTTCATTTTAATTTAATTTGAAATTATTAGAGTGAATATTATGGTTCCGAGTATTAATTTTACGTATTTAATGGATCCCTTTAATTCCATATTTTTTTATACTTGTTTCAAGAAGAGCGTGTGGAAGTAGGTTATCGTCAAATTGGAAATAGAAGAAGTATATTTCAATGTCATATGAAGAATGGTGAAAATAATTCTTATATTCTTTTTCTTCTTCTACACTTTTCGCATTAGGCTCTAAGGCCCGTCACGGTGCCCATCTCTTTTTAGGTCGTCCGACATTTCTTTACCCCTCTGGGTTATATCTTCTTACTTGTGCTGGTATTCTTTTTTTGTCTCATTCTGTCCAGATGTTGTGACCATTTGTTTTTGTTTTCCTCTAGTTTATCTCCAATGCTGAAGATTCCAAGTTCTTCTCTAATTTCAACGTTCCTTATTCTATCTTCTCACGTACATCCCTTAACCACTCTCAAAAATCTCATTTCTGCCACCTGGATCTAACTTTCTCGTCTTTTGTTTGTTACCCAGCATTCACTTCCATACATTAGTACTGGCACCGCCATGGTCTTATAAAATTTTAACCGAGTATGCTTTAATAAACTAATTCTTATATTATTTATTATTATTAAACATTAATAATCAAAAATTTATTGTTTTAATAATATACAGTCTTAACCCTAACTCAAATTCAACAAAAAACAATTTTTAATAATATGTTTACATTTAATTACAGTGCTTTATAATATTATTACTGCAGATATTAAAGAGTTTTAAATAATATAAAATACTAATAAAAATTTAACTAAATAGCTTTAGATGCATAAATTGCTGAAGATTTTACATACTCATCGAGCTTGGATTTAAATAACTCTGATTGAATATGTTGATTTAGTTGACTAAGAGGATTTTTAACAACGTATTCCAAATATACCTAAAAAAAAACATTGTTACAATACATTACTACGAAGATACGTATACAAGCTGCAAAGATAAAAAATGTACCTAGATAAAGTATCTAAATACTTAAGCATAATCAACAATTATGTTGGTTGATGTAGTGGAAGTTTTCCATAATTTTTCAATTTTAATTAAGTTTAAACAAGTTTTAATTTTAAATTGTGAACATGACAGCAGAAAAATGCTGTTGTGAAACTATAAATCTTGTATTTTTGCCTAGAAATGACCTTCGAAGTTTATGAGGACAACGATCCTAAACATAAATTGAGTTTGGTTCAATAGTATGGTCAAATCTGGATAAGCGGGAGTTCAAGGGGCCGGAATATTTTTTTCGCTTATGGAGGTTTTTCACTTAACCATAATAGATAGATGACATTCCTAGAACATGACAAACCTTTCTTTGCAATTGCTACTTATCAGTTGTAATAATTTTGACTAATAGGTCGGTAAAGGTGCAGTTGGCAGTTCTAAAGGAATGTGGCATAAAACAATAATATGGGATACAAACATAATTATTTCTAGGATCGGCGGACGTATGTACATAAGTCAAAAATATTAACTTTACCGAAGAAACAAAAACTTAATGAAACACATGGTTTTGAACAATCATTAATTTTTTATTTATTAGGCGATTGTGAGTTATTGAAAAAAAAATATAATCTTTGTGATGATAAAAAAAAATCAATTTTTGGCTTATGTGCTTAAGTCCGCCGACCCTAAATTTATTGCCTACTTATAGAAGTATAAGTAAGTGGCAGTCTGATTTGTAGAGGTCCAAGCGTGAAAACATATTCTCTTATATAGAAGTTTCTGTTTCTCATTTATAGAGATTTTTGAGGGTTAAATAACGGGACGTAGCAATTACCCTCACCAGTCGAGTTTTCTCGCTTATACAGTTCTCGCTCTCCCAAGTTTGACTGTATTTGTAATATAAATACCCTAAAGTACCACATCCTCCTTCTCAGTCCCCTGATATTAATCCTATAGAGAATCTACAAGATGAAATTGACAGAAAATGAGAAAATCCTACATGCAATAAGCAAGAATTAATTCATTGCTTGCAAGATGAATGAGGACTTATTGATAAAGAATATAAAAAAATTGGTAACCTTAAGGAATACTTTTATCAAAGAGTAAGTTGACACCGCTGGTTTCTATTTAAATAATCGAATTACAAGGAAATTAATGAAATCTCATCGTTTGTTTGAGTTCTTTTTCAAGTTACTGTATAATTTGAAAAAAAAATTTAAGAAGTTGACAAGATTTTCTTACGACTACTTGAATTGCAAAAGAAGTCCTTGTTAATTATTTGACTACAACTGTATATTCCAATTCAAATTGCTGCCGTTAACTTACCTGACTGTAAATTTCTTGTAGTAAATCTCTCACACCCTGACAGTTTGTATCTGTATTTATTACAAACTTCAAACCTGAAAGGGTCTCTAGGAAATGTAATGCATATTTTGAAGTTTTATAAAACAAAAATCCTTCTTTTGTATCGCTGGGTGATATTTTACTAACAAAGGATTTTATTGAAAATAACATTCCGTACATTAGCTTTGCTTCCTAAAACATAGTAACAATGAAATTTGATAACTTTAGTATGACTAAACTATTACTTCTTCTCTAGTCATGCCCGAGTCTTTTAATCTATTCCATTCATGGTAATGTAAAAGATTTCCATTTTTATCGAATATATAAATATTATGTACCGTCATTTTAATACGCAGTATAATACGTATTATACACAATAAATTATTCTACACGGCAGAAAATAACCAATTTAAGCAATACAAAATAATATCGAACCACCAATAACCTCAATTGTTCATTAACCACAAAATATAGTCAGCGGTAAACAAAATGTTTGCTAATAGTATACTGCGGTATCAGCAATAAATAACGTTAAAATAAGATGACTGTACTATGGATAAACTTAAAATATCGATTAAATACTTAGAAAATCGATTTAAAAGTTGACATTCCAATAGAAACATAATGGAGTTATTCTAGTGGTAGAGAGAGAAATTTTTCTCTTTTCATTTTATTTATGGGTCTATCAGTTCCATATTACAAGTATAAAAACAAATATGTTGAATAAAATAAACGCAAGAATTAAAAAAATATAAAAATGCACTACAAAGTATAAAATAATAATTTAGTTACAACACAACACATCAAATTATTTATTTACATGAAATCACTTTTGAAGTCGGTGTCAAACATACGTTTTATGGTTTTATAGGAGCGCTTCTAGCCTAGTCATCATGGCACGTAGGAGTACCGGGCTATGCCCCATACTCCTTCATCGGTTAGGACGTATGTCCTTGAACGGGCGGTGGTTGCTTTGAAAGGCATAATTAAATCGGGCAAGTCCGGAAGGTGTGCGAACATCACAGCATCACGCATTCCGGACCATGAGTCAGGCGGCCGGTTGTTAGACAGTCCACCCGCGTCGAAGCAGCAGCGCAGTGGACCTACATTGTTAACGCGGAATCCGAACTGCGGCATACGGAAGCTCAGCTACCGTACACTGGGTCTCCTGTTTACGTGGCACCCATCTACCACGGAACAACGGCGAAAATTGACCGACCGCGTCGAGATTCGAACCCACGTTCCCCAGGCGTGAGCTATGAATTCGAACGATCAGACCAACTCCGTGTTCATGGAGCGCTTCTGACGCGAAGGTAGGTTTATATAGGGAAACGTCAAAAAGTTAAGATAAATAATGTCAACTTAAAAATTTTACTAAATCTCTTAAAAAAATCAAATGTGGTTATGCCCATGACTTTATCATACTGTTATTAAATATTAAAGAAATAATTTTAATTAAAAAAAAGATTTAATTTTAAAATTCTTATTAGTTTTTGAAATATTTTGATTCAAAAAAGTTGTTTCAAAAAAGATTGAGTGGAACGCAGCTATAAGGGTCGATAAATGTTGGTAGGTCTGCTGAACCCGTCCATTATAATTCGGCGTACGCGAGTATATACCAACATTAACGGCATTAATGTAGCTAAATATACTAACCGATATGTTTAATGCGAGATTGTGTATTGACTGTCAGAACTTACTTTATTTTATATTCTCGATCTTGTGCAAATGACGTTTTAACAATATTGTATTGCTGGACAGTGCTGAAATTTTTGTTGTTTTACGTGAACATTCGTTTAATATAAGACGTTTGCGATTTGGTAAAAGTACTTAACTTCCGCTGTCCTAAATTTAAAATATTTAATATACATCTACATAATAATTATTAGCAATGGAAAATGACGAATTAACGAAAGTTATTATACATTATCAACAAGGAATAGAAAAATATTCGCAACGAAATGATGAAGCAAAGGTAGTTTTATACATTGATGTCGCGATTGCTATCCACTATTCATAATCATTAACATTCATACTTAATTTATTTACTTTTAGATTTTACATTGCATATCTAAATTACATCGACTACCCATAAAAGTTCAAAATTTAGAACATACTGGAGTGGGACGAACTGTTAATGCGCTACGTAAAATCAATGGAAAAATTGGAGACTCTGCAAAACTGTTGGTCGGTAAATGGAAAGAGATGGTTATGGAAGAAGGCGATGAACAAAATAATTCTAGTAAGATACCATTTATTTTTAGTTTATTTTGAATAAGTACCTACCCATAGTAAAATCTTGTTTTTATTGCCTACCTACTTAACTCATTTTATTTACTTCACTAAAGAATCCAGCAGTAGTTTTCAAGTTTCGAGCTCTGACCTAGACGTATTTTAAATAAAAATTTTTTATCAAATTTTGTACCATAAAAATAGAGAATCTCTATTTTTGTTTCTCTGAATCTCTGTTTATACTCATAAAAGCATATAATTTAAGCAATAGTACACCAAGTTGCAGCTGGAAACTTTTATTCTTATTTAGTAGTACTAGTTAAAGTATGAAACTTTCAACCGATCCATGTCAACAAAATAAGACGTAGTGTTCGAGTTGCATAGCCGTCTCACTTGCCGGATTTAAATCTTTTGGACTATTAATGGGATCATTATTTTCAGAGTATACGCTTCAGCAGCTCTTACATTTCTTAAATTGACAGAGAATAAACTTCGGTTGTCATCTTGACATTTACTTTTGTCATGTAATACAGAACACAATAGAGCGTGCACACACAAATGTTTTACTTGATGTTTTGCTATACGATTTAAGTTTTATTAATTTTTTAAATTTAATTTCACTTATATAGTAAAAAAACTTGGAACTAAAAATTGGATTTAAGTTTGGGTTAATTAAGTTAATTAAATTGGATTAAAATTGAATTTGTATTTCGAAAAATTTACTTTTCACGTTATTTAACTTCGCATTTTTTAATAAGTCAAAGTTGATTCATTTCAAAATTAGTATTTCCTTTTACTACTGAGGAAATGCTTTTACTTTTAAGCCTTATACTTGAAGCATTTCCTTGGTTTTTTAACCGACTTAAAAAAAAAGGAGGTTATACAATTTGTTGGAATCTTTTTTTTTTTATATATGTTACTCGATAATTTCTTACCACATAAACCAATTTCGATGATTGTTTTTTTATTGGAAAGGGGGTACCTCCGAAATGGTCTCATTAATTTGGTCAAGTTCTGATTATATGATCAATGACAAATTAACGGATATCTTCAATTCTTGTGAGCACGCGATAATGTTTTACTACAACGACCGATTTCGGAGAAGTGGTACCATATTAATTTGGTCAAGTTCTGATATGATTAATGACAATATAACGGAACTCTTCAATTCTTATGAGCACATAAACGATACTGGGGAAAATCTCTTAGGGTATCAGGATATTTGAGTTACCATGATGTTCTTATGGTGAAGTAAACGTAGTAGTGGAAATTAATTAATAGAAATAAAAACGATGGCAATGGAACTCCTCAACGGCTTAGAGAAAGGGTGTTTTCTGTCACCAGATTTCTAACTGATTGTAATCAAATTGATGCTATCTAAGTCACTATTGTTAACATCACTAAAAAGAGAAAAATAAAATTAATTTAAAAATAAAATAAAACTGACTTCAAAAAAATAAACGCTAGAATTAAAAAAATGTAAAAATGCACTACAAAGTATAAAATAATAATTTAGTTACAACACAATACATATTACTAACAAAACACTTGTCAAAATACTTATTTACACGAAATCACTTTTTGAAGTCGGTGCTGAACATACATTTTTAATATAAAATGTCACACATTAAAATATACAATTTAATATAAAAGTCAATACATACCTAAATCAAATGCTATGTAAATGTCTTTCAATCTGTACAATTTAAAAATACAATATAACTAACTAAACCTAATGGTACACGTGAGTGTACTACAAACAAACTTTTGCCGGAAGGCTTACGTGATGCCGTCTTCATTACCCGGCAAACGTAGCAAGTACGATCAGTTGAGTGTGATTCATAAAATGTATATGTTTGGTACCGATTTCAAAAGTGATTTTGTGTAAATAAGTATTTTGATATGTGTTTGTTAGTAATATGTGTTGTGTTGTAACTAAATTATTATTTTATACTTTGTAGTGCATTTTTATATTCACACCACTCATTGTAAGGAAGACACATTGAAAATGCCAAAATTTTGCTAACAGTAATTGTGGAATATTTTTAAAATTATCAACTAAAATTTTTTTAGTAAGTTTGAGTTATATATTCCAACGTACTACTTACTGTATGTTAAAGCACAAGTATTTTGGGTTATTCTAATTTTGAAATTGTGTTGAGGATGAAAATGCATCTAAAAATATACAAAAATTAAGCCATATATTTTTTATTCTACCGATGTAATAAGTCTGACGATTCTAATAAAAGGTGTAAGTAATGATGAAACAGCAATCATAGTCGATTAAGGTTTTTGAAATTTATATAAAATTTTTTGCTAATTTTTCAATCGATACTAATTCTCTAAGGCTAATTAGTTTCTAAATTTATTATCTCTTCTAAATCTTTAACTTAATTGTGAGTGTCGTAAACCTTCCTATAAGGGGGCTTTCTTGGCTAATTACCTCAAGGAAGAGCCATTGCTTTTCAAGGGAAGATTGGCAGAATAAAGTTTTTATGCCACTCAGGATTGACCCATATATCTTGGCTTGGGAGTCAACACACTCAAGTGTAAGGCCATAATTGCTCTGAACCACAAATTGCCTCTTTAGTGAATATTTAATAAAAACTCTTGAAAATTAAAATTTTGCATGCATGGTAGCACTTTTAATAATTTATAAGTTTTATCAAATTGGGTAAGCAACATTCAAACATTGTTATTGACAAGGAGAAGATATCAACTTGTGCACAAGGTTTGCGCTTAAGACTTGGTGTTTACGTAGGGTATTCCTTTAATAAATTATTAGTGGGCACTACCCAGCTTATACGAAGAAAATCTACTCGCACAAATTTCATATGAGGTTATACCGGATGACTGGTCGGACACCCGAACATAGGGAATTAATATAGAAAATTGATTTTCTTAAATTTATGCTTCCCATTATACCGGATTTTAATGAAAAATATATCAATCGAAAGATTTCCGCATATAACGATATACAACATTTAGTATTTTCCTTTTTTAATTATTGCTAGAAAATACAATAGTCCATTTGCTAAGAATTCATCTGTGTGTCATTCATTTACCAGAGAGTCACCCATCTGGATATTGTAGGTAATTATCCAGTGATCAAAAAATTCGGTGTTAGTCTGTGCGAGCGGCCGTTTTGGAGAATCGACGCCATCTTTAATTCTTATTGAAAATATACTTTATAGGCATGTGAGGTGTCATTTTACATGTTTTTAGGGTTCTAAACACGTTAAAAATATTAAAAATATTTTAACAAAAGTAAAATATGTAAAACTGAAATCATACATATAGGTAAAAGAAATTAAGATTGCAGCGCCAGTGTGGTACGATTCAAGGCGTAATATTCGTGTATATTAATTTAATTTTGTAATTTATTTAAAGTAATTGAGTTTTAGTTTTATATTAAAATCGTTCATGTACTTATCTGTATATGAAAACATTTTTGTATTCATAAGCTAATATTTATATACACAACAAAATTGAAATTTCAGTGATATTCTGTTATGTTTTCACATGATTACCTCTATTACCTCTATTTGCAGCTTTCGATCACATTAATTATTTACGGTGGGGATCAGTATATTTAGAAAATGCAAGGGGGTTAAAAGAAAAATCACCAGAAGTGTACGAAAAGTTTATGGAAGGGGGTTTTGTAGTTCAAAGATCTACAAATGGTTTCACTGCATTGCCGCGGATATGTGCTAGAGCAAACAATAAATAGATCTAAAAGAGTGTTTCTGGTGTTATTGGAATAACTCGAAAAAACAACAGTAACAGAATGGGAATTAATATACCATGAAATCCTTGCCATAAGTAATATGTACAAAATGTTACCAATGTTTATTCAGAGAATTATGAACTACGAGCACACCATGAGTCAACATCAATTATATCAAATAATATGGAAAGTAAGATTAGAACGATGATGAATTTTATTACAGATAACGAAAACCCATTTTCTCCTGGGGCAAAGCAACTGAGAAACATTATTACGGAACAGACAGTTCAAGACGCTGTAAAAAATAGGTTACTGCAGGTCTTCACTATAGGAAATGAAGCATTTAGGAAAGACAGATTTGTTGATAAGCAAGCTAATATTTCAGACACCATCCATAGGACAAATTTACTACCTATTAATAGCATCCGAACAGAGAAACAGGCTGTAAAACCAAGACACCTAAAACAAATAAACTATGGCTCAACGTACTATTCAACTAGCTCGAGAGAGAGGTTATCCCATTAATGATCTATTAAAATTTGAAATTGTTGACACTTTCTTTCTTTTGACGAAAAGGGTTCTTTACAAAGACAAATAAGAGTTCATTATCTTCAGAACTTGAAAAGGTATTAACCAAAATAGATGGCAATTCAGCAAACTTATCAAGTCTTACAAATTGTTGTATTGTGGATTTCATGGCTTGCGCTACAAAGATTTCTCTGGAAGATTTGAAAACATTTGGAGATTTTGCGAGGCTGTCTGTTCATATGTGAAAATGTTATCAAAAATACAGCAGCAAGAATTGACTTCATATTTGACTCTTACTTTGATAAGTCGCCAAAGAGTTTTGAACGAATTCGTCGCGGGACATGTGGATCCATTAACCTCCACTCCATTAAAGTTTTAAAACAATGGACTTATTACGAATGTTTCTTTACACACATGGAAAACATTTCATAGAACATCTTCCACCAACCAGTGCATCAATTAGATCACAAATTTTAAGGGCCTACTACAACACACATTTATACATAACATGTTTAAATGATGACATTGCAGAACTTGATTCCACCCAGTTTGGTTACGAAGATGTAGGTGATTGTCTACAACCCTCACGTACAACTTCAATGTTTCCTCCCAGCAACGAACTTGTGCCATGTTGCTCATGTTTAAAGTGTGCAAGAGATTCGTGTTTATGTTTTTCAGCTGGAATATCTTGTTGCATTTACTGTCATTGCAGAAGTGTAGCCGTTATTGATTGTCGTAATAAGTATTCTAATATTTCAACATAAATTACTACGTCTGCTATTTTAAAATTTTAGATAATATAAGGGTCATATTATATTATTTTTGTTATATATTAGTCATAATTAAATACCTAAACTATAGTGATGTAATTGACGTATTCATTTTATGTTAGTTCCTGTTTTATAAAAAATTTAAATCTGTTCTTATAAAATATTTCCTATTTGTTTTGGATAGTTTAAAAGATATTGATTTGTAGCTGTCATACTAAATAATGATTAGTAACCACTTTTCAGTAATTATAATACCAGAAACGTGTTTAGAACCCTAAAAACATATATTATATTTAACGTATATTTTCAATAAGAATTAAAGATGGCGTCGATTCTCCAAAACGGCCGCTCGCACAGACTAACACCCGAATTTTTTCGATCACTGGATAATTACCTACAATATCCAGATGGGTGACTCTCTGGTAAATGAATGACACACAGAAGTATGCTCAGCAATTGTATTACAAAATAAAATTTAAATAATGCGTTTTAAAACATAACAAGTTGTCGTTTTTTGTTATTATTTGACAATGTTAACAAATCGACAACTTGATATTTTTTAAAACACGTTATTTAGAATTTTATTTTTAGCAATAATTAAAAAAGAAGAAGAAGAAGAAGAAGATCGTTAGACGTGGAAAAAAATATATTTCGATTGTATATCAGAAAGTATCTTAATATAATATAATTATAATATCCATATTATATATCTGAAATTGTTGGAGATTGGAACTGAACCTGATTGTTCAGATTAATAGCTTGTAACCTTACCACCTGAGCCCACTACATTATTTGACAAAATTTAAAAAATTTTACTACCAAAATAAAATGATCTCTGAAGCACAAAAACGCTAATAAGAAAGTTGGGTGCTCCAGATTTGAAATGGTTACCTTACTATTAGCGCTTGATCGCCCAACTATGAAACCTACGACAGTCTCACAGATGTGATATACTTACTATAATGATTCACATAATTAGCAAATATTTGCAAATTTAAATAAATATATGAAAATATATATAGTAATTGAAAATATTGCACAAATTAAGGTGAACTATTTGTATATAGAATACACATAGAGGTAGCCCTCGGTTTACATCGTAGTTTCATTCCTACAAAAGCCGGTGCAAATCGAATCGGCGTAAAATGAACCCACATTTACAGTGGGGTATAAGGTTAAGTTCTACATAAGTGAAAATATACAAAATATATATGTACCAGCAGTATAGCGTAAAGTATAAACCGGCCAGTTAGAAAGCTTGAGTTCGCAGTTCAAGTCCTGGTCGTGTTGGATACTCTGCTGTGATCAAAGGTCCATTAATTATATTCCTTAGTAAGGTCAGCTTGGCTTCGGCTAAATTGATTACCTATGCACTGTAAAGTGTATGGTACTTGAAGAAAAAGAAGAAGATATATGTACATATGTATTATTAATTTAATTCTTGAAATGTATTTTTTGATAAAATAAAGTGAAATGTTTTTATTAAAATAAATGAAATTTCAAAGTTTCGGATTTACGCAGTGGCATTATTGTAAATCGGTGTCGGTGTAAACCGAGAGCTACCTGTATACAACACACAATTTTTCTCTCCAATGGACCAAAAGCAGGTGAATTTTGAAAATTGAAAAAACCAATATATTGGAAAAATTTGCTTCAAAAAGAAAAACAAAAACTGTCTAGTTAGAAAGCTCATAGATTACGAGCGATATAAGAGAGATTCAATAACGAATTCAAGCAACATAAATTAATTTAGGGGCGTATATTAATTTTATAATACCTTAATTTTTATTTCCTATGAATTAAATTGTACAAATTTTTAATTGTTTTTAAATGTTGTTTATTTTTCATAGTTGTTTATGTATAATATATTTGTATTTTATCATAAATTTTGACGTTACACACGGGCTTGAACCAAGCACATGCGTAAAAAAGTTTCAAGGGGCACATGACACGAAACTATTTTTCACACTAAATTGTTTACAATTTTCGTGCACAATTTCAGAACACGTTCTAAAATATTACAAATTCGAGCAATTCCTGCATGCTCTAAAAATTGTCGAGAATTTAATGTGAAAAATTATCCCGTGTCATACACCCCTAAGGTATCGGAGGCACTGAAATGTTCTCATTTTTTAGAATGCATTTGAAGATAGCAACAGCAGTTTAATGTATATTATAATTTAACTTGATAACGTTTAAAATATTAATTGTAATAAATTATTATGCAAGAAATTTAAAATAATATACTTGGTATTTGAAAAATGTTGACATGACGTTGAAATATTTGAATTTTTTTTTAGAAGTAGAACATGAAAGTCCCGAAGAGCATAAAAAGCATTCAAGTGGTTCAGATTATAAAGCAAGCGATAAAAAAAGTAAATTTGTTGAGTCAAATTCTCATTCTGGTTCAAGTGAGAAAAATGTATATGAAAACGAAAAAAAAACCAAGAATGCTTTTGATAAAAATGCCACATCTTCCAAACGGAAAAGTAACAATGATTCAGATGAAGATGTAGATCAAAAAATTGGCAAGTACCATCATAGGCATAAATTCTCAAAACAAACTCATGGCGATAATTTGGACGAAGATGATTATGGTCAGATACAAAATAATAAAAGTGAGAGTAAACATGGTTCTTCAAAAGGAAAAAAAGATGATGTTGGTAAGAAAATTCAAAAAACATCGGAATTGAAAAAATTATCTGATGATAATTTGGATCAACAATTGTTGAAAAAAAAAAGAAGTGAAATCAAGGAAGATAGACATTCTAGTAAGCATAAGAAGGAAAAAAAGGATTATAAAAGTCGAAAACATGAAAGTAGTCATAAAAGTAGTAGTAGTAGTAGAGGAAGTATAGAAAATACAAAGAGTGTCGCAGATCCTAAAGAAAAACATTCAAAACGACATGAAAGTAAAAAGATCAAGTCAGAGTCTTTAAATAATAATTTGGATAATATAGGTGAAACAATAGGTGAAAATGGTATAGGTTCAGGTTCTGGAACAAGTTTTGCAGATGCACTGGGAATGTTAATACCTGGTTCTAGCAAAAGTAAAAAGAAAGTTGCGGTTGTTCAGCAATTACAAATAAAAAAAGATATGCAAGATAGTAGTTTAATAGAACAGGTTTGTTTGTCGAATGCGAAATTATTGTGGCTGTTATAATGTTTAAAATATTTTAGGAACTTGGATTGTTAGCAGAAAGTAAATTAGAACCATTAAATATAAACGTATCCCATTTACTACCTGATATTACACCTAACTATCGTCCGCTAGGTAATTTACTTAATGGACAATCAAGAAATAAAATTTTGAATGATGATGAAACATTGGTTCAAATTATGAATACCAAAATTTCAAGGTGAGTAGAATATTGTATAGGTTGTATGTACCTTACAATTAATTATTACTAAAATTATAATTGTTTTATGAACCAGTTTATTCATTTACCACTTGGTCAAAATAATGACCTCGGAGTTGAATTGCTTAAAATTTATGAGTATTTATGCTATTGAAATTTATAGCTTACAAATACATTTTTGTAACTGTTTGTGGTGAATTTATGAGATTACAAGCTAAATTGCTACTATTTTTGTTTTTATATAAGATATGAGACCTGTGCATAGATTTAGAAGGTACACCAGGGTCTCGATTTGCGTCGGGATACGTTCTGTAAAAGTGCTACGCAATTCAATCGACTCAAATCGAATCACATTTTCCATAAGATTCCATAGTAATTCACGAGATGCGTTCTACAATCATCAAAACTTTTTCACAATGGTAATAAAATCACATATTATGCTAACAAAAATTTATTTTTTAGTAAAATATCGGTAAAAAACGATAAAACAAGTTATAATTTTAAATTTTAAATAATAACACGCAAAAAAAATTATTTTTTAAAAAAATTGTCCAACGTTTGCCGTTTTGTGTTTTGTTTATTTTTCGCGTATAAATCTTTATAACAGCGCACTCCGTTCGCGACAGCATTTACCACACTATTGCTACGACTTTCATCTTCATCATAATTAATAAAAATATCCATAGCTTTGTCTATTAACGAAAAGGCTTCCGCTAAATTATCGTTCATAATATTATGTAGTAGTATGTATACATTACAAGACTTACAAACTTTGCAAGTGGCATGGCGGCGCGATTCATGCAGATATTAATTCTACTTGCAGATAAAAACTATTAAATTACAGTCGTTAGAATTTTACGCATGAAGCAAAAAATTGAATTTGTATTATTTTAAAAGACGCAAATCGAATTATGTGACGCATATAAGATTTTCGGTCCTATATTCGTGTTATTAAGCAAATCGAATCGACGCAAATCGATGCGACGCAAAACGAGACCCTGGTGTACCTGCTAAATCTATGGACCTGTGTTTTACCAATATTAACTTCATCATCATCAACTATTATAGATTAAACTTCAGTGGTTAAAAAAGTACCAAAAATTACTACTGACTTAATTTAAATTACTATAAAACAGGGTGAAGTGGATATATTTGGAATTTTTTTTTGAAATATCAATGAATTCTATAAATTTTTGTCAGTTTTCATGTCGATGCAAAATATTGTCTTGGTTTGATAATCTCAATTTACTTGTTTGATACTTGATTCGATATAAAATTTCTTTATTAATTCTCCAAGTTCTCCATTGTTTTTAAAATAGGTAATTGTCTTTATTTTAAAAAATGGTAACTATATGAGATTATAAAGTAGTCGCAAGTTGGCACTTAAGTGTGTAATTACTAGGCCGAGTGCCCTGGTTCGAATCCGGGCGGAGTAAAAGTTTATTCTAACTGTCTTGCCTTGGAAGGCAGTGGCTATCTACCGAGGTAATTTAGCCAACCTGGCAATTTGTTAAACATACAAAAAAGTATGTTTTACGGCGAATACTTCCGAATGGGAAAGTACGTCTTGCCTACGTCCAGCAATGGCCTGAATATAGGCAGATCGTGATATGAAATTATAACTACTGTAACACTAAATAATGAATATAACTAATATGGTTTACATTTTAGGACTAAAGTCTTCTCGGGAAATAAATGTGTATTTGGAAAGGTTCCTAGTTTATTCGATATGTGTACAAGAATTTTACAGGATAATATTGATTGTAATATTTCTATAATTAGATGTAGTAAAAGTTTATTTTAATTTGTTCTTTTATAGCTTTAGAATATACGGGTGGTGTGCCCTTTGATATTTTAAAACCAGTTATAGAACGGCTACTTCGGAACAATTATTTACGTTAGAACATCACAATCCTTATTTAATTGAAGACACAGATGAATTGTGGAAGTTCCATTGCCAAAAAGAATTTCGTAACAAGAATCGTGAGGAAATGGAGACCTGGAGAGACATGTATTTGCGTTGTTTAGATGAAAGAGAAGCTAAATTAAAAACTTTAACTGCAAATATTAAATTATCTCAAGATAAATCTTTACCCGTTCGTCAAACAAAACTTGCATACGTAGATGGCATTGTTAAACCAGATAGAACTATTTTAAGGAAGCAAGTAGGTTGTTTTATTTAAAAATAATAAAAGCATTTAAGTGTTAATTTTTAGGCAAAGTTTGGCACCGGAATTAAAGATTCTAAGCCTTTAGTTACTCCTTCAGCTCGTTTGGCTAAAATTGTCAGTAATTCTACATCCGGACAAGTCGTGGTCCCGAATATAAGTCAAAGAATCACAAGTACAAGTATGCAAGCAATGTTGTGATAATTTATGATTTTTTTTTAAATGATTTACTTTTAGGTAGCAGCAACTTGAAACCAAAAAAAGCTCCCTTAATGCAAAAGACTTTATCGTTTATGAAAAATCGTCATTTTAGGAGATAGCTAATGCAATTGACAATACTTAATATTGTTATTATTGTTCAAAGCTAAATAAATCTACATTTTACAAATATATTTTATTAAAATAATTTTAGGTCAAATTTTTATTATAACTAGGTACCACTTTTTAATTGAAAGCATGTGATAATAATTATCAAATTTAAATATTTGTTAATTTATTATTAAAATGGATTTTAGTCAACTTTAGTATTGTGTTATATTGAATTGATAAATAAATGGATTAATTGAAAGTACAAAGGTATATGATTTGCCCTTACAATAAAAATGTTTCTATAGCTATCAAGTTTAGATAATATGTACACTGTGTTTCAAAGTTATAAGCGGAAATTACAAAAATTAATTTCTATAACAAAGTATGCGATTTCATTACTGATGCAAGATAAGATGCATAATTATAGACAAATACACCTGCAATTGGAATTTGCTTTTGATTCATTCATTTTATGAATTACCATTTTTTGCTCTTACATATCAATTTTTTTAATATATTATTTCAACTATAGGAATTGAAAGAAATCTTAATCTATAAGAATCTAATTTTACAAAACAGTGGTATAGATCTACTGCAAGCTAACAGAGGAAGTTCCTTTGTCTTTTGTACCTTTGATGGTAGTATTTATCTATGAGTATATTGAATGTGTAGCTTCCAAAGTAGATACACACTACTAAAAACATAAAATTATAAACTAGTTTTATTTAAATATGCATTTTTCGAATCGGTGACCACCAACCAAAAACAACTGCTTCTCCAATTTACTTGAAACTCGGCATATTTATTTTTTACATAAATATACAGATTTGACAAACGATTTCATTTTCCTTGCATAGTTTTTACTTGATCAAAAATTTTGTGGTATGAAAAGATTCTGTTCTCGGCTCTCATTCATCTCAATTAAAAGCAATAAGAATTTATATATAGGTATACCTATCATTTCCACCGCTGGTGCTGCCTCTCCGTCCCCAGTTTCCACTCTTGTTCAGATAGAGTTTTTCCTCCAGTAGGATTAAGTTCCGGGGACCAGGCATTATTGGCAAGAGACGATAAGAATATAATTTAATAAACGTTGATCTAAAGAAAGAAAGTGATTATTTAAGAATTGATTCTAGTCCAATATTCCCCTTAAATTTAGTCCAGTCATTTGGTGCTCAAAAGGGGTTACCTCGAAGGTTTTCCGGGATTTCTGAAAATTGATACTTTTATAGATTTCAACGTGCTATTTTCACTTTGCCACCTCGTATCGTTGTCGCTCGTGCCGCCATATTGAAAAAATGACGGCCAAAACAGTTTTTTGCCAATATCTTCTTTCCGACTTATTTTACGATAAAAATAGTATGTAATAAATTAAACTAGAGAAAAATTCCTATAATTTATCTGCTGACCTTTTTTCTGTAAAATGAATAGTTTTTGCGTACGAGCGTCGCAAACCAACACATGTATACACTAACACGCGTCCAGTGCCGACAAGCTTACAATAATTTTGGAAAATATGCAAATTATTGTGATAAAATTTGAATGAACCAATGAATGTGCAGTTCCATACAATTTAACCAATGAACGTATAATAATTCTACTAGCGCCAAACACGCCCACTAAAAATTATTGTATTATAGAGCATCAGGAATGCTGGATCAGGAAGAATGCTGCAAAGAGCTTGCTGAGAAATTTGAAGATCAACTGGTCAAATTTGAACAACGCGTGGTTCTACAGCAATATTATGGGTGCAATATTTCCGGATGGTGACGCTTGTAAAACAATTCATCGAGGCAGAAAGAATGGGCAATTGGAATTTACATCTTGACACTACTCAGAAAATGAGGCATGAAAATAATTATATTCATGCCAATAATATATATTATTAACCTCTGAAATTAATATTAGATTAAAATTAAAAGGTTAAATAAACAATAAAACGATATATTATTCGTAAGCTTTCAGCAATGGCTACTACTGTCATCAGACGTTTAATATTTACAAATAATATTTCGTTTTATTGTTTATTTAACCTTTTAATTTTAAAAATTTTAATCTAATTTTTAATTTTATACTCTTATATTTTTATTACTACTTGATATGTTCATTACATTAAAAAAATCGAATGTGGTTATTGCCCATACTTTATTAAGCCCATATTATGAACCAATTGCCAACAAAAGCTGATCATCTTTAAGTTTCAATATACAGATACCAATTTTAACTTTTTCTACACGAAAACATCACTATTCGAACTACGCATGAAAAGCAAAACAAATATTGTTATAAAATAAAATATAATTTTATATTCAATTATGCAATAATAATATAGAGGAGAAGGTGCAAATATGGAATACCATTTTGTTTGGTATATAAAAATTTTTTTAGCAAATAGAATTAAGCCAAATTTAGGTAAAAGTTACTTCAGACAAGTAGACACCATAATCTAAAACAAATGTGTAATTAACTAAAACATTTTACAAAAAAAGTTTGAAAAAAACTACAAAATGCCGCCTAAGAAAAGGTGGTGCAAATATGGAATACATTAAATATCTAAGAAATAATTAAATAACTTATTGTTCCTAAAACTTAAACTAACTATAAGGTCCTAGATTAACATATTACTTGCACCAGTCGCAAAATATACTCGTCTTTTCGGCGACTGCACTGGTACTGGTACATACAATACTGGTATTCCATATTACCGACAACCAATGTCATCAATATTTTAGGTTAGATCTAGCCTATTATAATAAAAAACTAAACAAATACAACGTTATCTTAAACTTTAGTTTATATAAAATGGCATCGTAACAAATATTTGAATAAAAACATGCAAATAAAAAAATTAGGCTTGCATATTCACTTACGTGTTAAAATTATCAATGTACGAAATTCACATGTACACATGTGGTAAACTAAAATCATACTAAAACGGTACGGGGTGGATCGCCTCCAATAAAGATGGCAAGCGTTCACAAATTTAGCCGATTTTCGACCGAGGACCTTACTTGGTTTAGTCAAAACCGATGTATTCCATATTACAAGCATATTCCATATTTGCACCTTCTCCTCTACGTAAATAGCTACAAATTAAAATAAAATGTATTGTTATATTTAATTATGCAATTTATTTAATAATAATACGTAAATAACCACACATTTCTTAATTTATAGTTTTAGTTCTATGCCAATTCAATCTCAAACACCAACCCAATAGGCTGTATAAAAATGGCATGTTTTTCTGTTTTTAATCAAAGTGCGTAGCTTCTGTCAAACACCTTTTACAGTTTGAAATTGATGTCAAATGATAGACAGACCCATCAACTGTAACATTAATTTCAGAAACACAAAATTCCGGGGTTGAAAAGTGTAATCACTATCTCCAAAACAGCAGAAGTCTGTAGCTTCTGTCAAATATTTTGATACAGTTTGAAATTAGTGTCAAATGATAGACAACCGCGACAAGTGTAACATAGTATATTTCAGAATCACAAAATTCTGGGGCTGCAGGTAAAACCGCCGCCTCCAAAATGTCAAAGCTGCGTAGCTGCTCACAAACATTTTGATACAAATTGAAATTTTGTGATATTTTGTATTAACGTTTAAAACGGGCCACAATTATGCAACGTGTTGTACGACAAGCTGTACTACAGATTGAACAGATAATAATCGTCACAACAAGTTGAACACTATTTTGGCCACAAACACTAACGACCAGTTTTAAAGACATGCAGTACGATTTCAGTTGCCATTCTCTCTGTATGCAATTATAGTCATGGCACCGAATATTTCAAAAGAAGTTATGGCGTCTATTGTGATTGCTTTTATATTGATCCAGAAAAGTTTTAGAGACGGTCATTGGCATGGTTGTTAGCGCGACGAACTGCTAAGGACTTCTCGGTTCGCATCCGGGTCGAGTTCACTTTGCAATGCCGTCTCCGTGCTTCGGAAGGCACGTAAAGACGGTGGTCCTCTCACAAGATGCTTGCAACATCTTTGAGATATTAATTGCTAGAGTACCCTCTTGAGGGACGGGTAAACGACCTTGGTTGTATCCTTACATAAGGAAGCCCGAAATATAAATATATAGTATATAAAAGTTTTAAAAACGAAAATGGTGCAAAAGTGGTACATCAAACATGGCTGTACAACAAATTTTAAGCATTCAAACTTCCATACGAACCAACTTGGTTGTACAACAACCCACAGACTGCAATTGTTCGTTTCAACGATCGAATCGACTTGGGTCGTACAACTTGTCGTACAACATATTGTATAATGTGGCCTATTTTAGTTCTGTTTTATCTATACAGTGGTGCCTCGCATAACGAACGCCTCGCACAGCGAACGCTGCGCACAGCGAACTTCCTATTCGTTCATTTCATGATTCATACAACGAACTTCGCTTCACACAACGAACTTCGCTTAACACAACGAAGTCGCCCGAGCTTCCACGATCGCTGCCGATGTATTGCATCCTCCCGCGCAGGCACTGCAGTCGTTAGTCACTGCGCTTAACTTACGCACGTATCACGGCAGTCGTCCTTTAAAGTTAAACTCAATATTTTGGAAGATGCTTGTGCCTTCGTGAACCCAGGAAGAAGCAGTTGTTGATGACACAAAAGTGGTGAAGGACATCATCACAGTGGCCCAAAGGCTGGAATTAGAGGTAGAGGAAGAGGATGTAGAGGAGCTTATTGAGGAACACAAGAAGAGCTGACAACTGAAGAGCTACAAGCACTTCTGGTCCTGCAACAGGACAATGCTCAAAGGGAAGCGTCATCTGATAACGAGGATCAACAATCAAACAATCTACCAATCCCAACTGCTGACATCAAGAACATCCTGGTCAAATGGAAAGCAGTTCAGGAGTTTACCAATGCCCACTATCCGGATTCAGCTGAAGCAAACAGGATCAACGATCTTTACTCCGATACTCTTGTCCGTTATTTCCGGCAGATGTTGAAGAAAAGAGAAAAACAAACGACTTTGGACAGGTTTTCATGAAACCATCGGCCAAAAAGCAGAAAATGGATGAAGATGTGCAAGATTCGGTAGACTCTACTTAGTCTGTCTTAAAATTAAAAAAATTATGTTTTTAGATGTATGTATCTAAATAAAAATAATAACAAAAAATTTATCTTTTTTCATGTCATCTTAGCATATTTTATGCTACAGAACGAATTATTTTTTTTAACATGTATTTATATAGGAAAACGCGTTTCACATAACGAACTTTTCGCATTACGAACTTGCTCTTGGAACGAATTAAGTTCGTTGTGTGAGGCACCACTGTATATTGTTACTTCGGTCTATAATTACTGTTTTGATAAGAAATTTTGCGTTACAACATAACTTACAAGTCCGTTTGCCAACAAAGCTTTTAATCAAAATAATTGTTTTATGACATCTAACATTTGTTTTGATACATCCTTCAATTTTAAATTAACCTATTAGAAATTTTCTTTCTTCTTCTTTGTCAACCCTTTCCGCCCACTCATGAGCATCAGCCTCTTTCTCTAAGAGAAAGGTGTACAGCATTAAGACCCACGGCTGCTTAAGTGCGGGTTTGGAAATTTGCCTGTAACCCTTTATTATTGTTGATGTTGGCAGTCATCAACTCAGGGGACCGCCGTTTTACGTGCCCTCCGAAGCACGGGAGACGGTCACGGATAGAAAGAGTCAGAAAGAAAATTTTCCTTACTAGACTCCTCCCAGGATCGAACCGGTGCCTTTGCATCAGTAGTTGATCGCTCTAACTACTAGGCCAAGACCGTCTCTTAGAAATTTGAACTATTTTATTCTAATTTAATCCAAAACAAACCTAGCCTATAACCTTCGCACGGTTGAAATGAATCGATAGACACCACATTGATTAAAATCTATCCTGCCGTTAGGATGCTTTGAAGGTATAAAGAATCCCACATACGTATAATATAGTTGGGTTCAGAAAGATAGGCTTCGTCACAATCGTCTGAATTTAGAACCGACAATTTCTTAATAGCTATTTATGTCACTAGTGATGGAAAGTAGAATATTTTCTCTACTAGGCGATGAATTTTTTACGCGGCGCAACCGAGTACAAAAGAGTCGCGTACGGAAATATTTTAATTTCCCACGTGTAACCTACAAGATTTTTCCTCATTGCTTTTATATAGAGAATAGGTTTTGACAGCGCAACCAAATCAGAAACGAATTCACACAAAAGTGATTTTTTCCGAAATTTGTTGTCCGATCACAAATTTAATTTTTTTTTAGCTAATTACACCATTATCTTTTATAATTCGTTCTAAAAACGAAATTCTGGTATTTTAAATGTTGCCACAACCCATTTTAAATTAGGTGGGCGAGGTTACAGTTCAATAGAGCCAATGAGTAAATTGCTTAGTTAATAAAATTTTAAAGCCGTTTTTCAAAAACGTGTGAGCCGTTCTTTCCGAAGCCGAACTTCAAGATTACTATGAGTGACGAAATCGAAGATTATACTTACTAAATTATTCTCTATAATAACCATCAAAATTGGTCCACCCTGTAGATATGTATGTATTATATTATACTTCACTATTAGGAAAGACCTATGGACTTTATTACTTCAAAGGTTATCGACAATTCCAGTACTACCTTCAAATATAATCTGTATTCATATTACACATTTATCATATTAATGACTAACGTTTTCCTGGAAACTCATCTAACGATTTGTTGTTATTTAATATTATCTTTTTATTTGATGTGAGAGTATAAGTAGCCTGAGTAAATAAAATTGGTAATCATAATAACGTGACCACATAAAATGATAAAACACATTGAAAATTTTACAATCCAATTTATAATATTACTTTTTTTTGTACTCGGTGCTTGTGTTACACAAGAAATATTAGTGACCAGGTATGATGATAATCAGATCAAATTTCCAGTTGAAGATACGAATATTGATTTTGACCCGGATACATATCTGTCTGCTGTAAGTACTCAATACTCCTAGAAAGCCTAACCACAGTTATATAGTAGTAGTCACATTATGCAAAGTCACTTGTATCCAAAAACAAATATTTAAATGCAGATTGTAGTTTGGATTCAATAATGATTGGTGGTAACTTATTTAAATATGTGATATTTTATTTATTATTTATAGAATATGCATTTCAATATGTTTTGATAATAGCTACTAAGTTTACTATGCCTATATGGCTGGTAAACTTAAATCATTTATGTCCCATCGCTCCAAAATGTTTAAAAAATTAGTTAAATTGAACCTTGTGTTTCTCCATTGGTGAAAAGTATTATTTTACTTTCCACGTCCGCAGCACGAAGGAAAAGTATTATGTTTGTGCTAATATTAAAATCAATAAAACGACAGTATAACCCTATATATTTTGAGGTTCTATAAGACCTACCCATAAGTAGTTTCCAGAATTAAATTTGTCTGTCTATCCGCGTTAGATCTAAATTTCTGAAATTAAATTAAAATTAAGCATTCATGCATTTTAGTCTTAAGATGCATCTATTAGATTTTGGTTGGAATCCGTTTGAATGTTGGAATAGTTGGATTCATTCTCTATTTTTCCTAAAAACGATCTATATTATCAACATTACTTATGGAAACACTTCCAAAGCTACTGAAATTAGCTTAAAAAAGACTTGATTAACAAAAATAGGCGGAGTAGT
The DNA here is from genome assembly GCA_036346125.1 of Lycocerus yunnanus. Classification (NCBI taxonomy): domain Eukaryota; kingdom Metazoa; phylum Arthropoda; class Insecta; order Coleoptera; family Cantharidae; genus Lycocerus; species Lycocerus yunnanus. The sequence goes on from JARFIX010000086.1 coordinate 843,749, forward strand.
GTTTTAACCGAGGGTTGACCACATGGTATATTTGGTGTACATAATTTTGTAAATGATTTGCAATTGTTTGCAAATTTTGCAAATGTGTAAATTTTAGAAATGCCTGTAAATTTTTTAAAATGTCTGTCATAATATTAATCATTCAAGAATTTCAATTTAACCTTGCACTTACCCAATTTTTCTTAAATACCCTTGCTTTGGCATTTTATTTAACATTTTGAATCACAATTTGTATTCATTACATGGTCAATTATTTTGTTTCGCAAAGATCGTTGCTCATTTCAATTTTACAATTTTATACACACCCTGCAGAGCTACTACAGATTTAATTTTATTTAATAAAAGTAGTTGTTTTCATCCTTCGAGTTTTATTTACTCATTAATTTCTAAAGAAACGAGAGGACAACGTAAGCATTTCGAACCTAGATCCTGGCTTCCGCTAATATCCGAGCTGGTCGAAAACGAATATCAAGGGCAAACACGTTTATATAAATTTGTGTTTTTGTGGGCGAAGGTAATTTTAAATTACCCCAAGCTCCCATTTCAAGAAAATTACATGATCTACATCTTTTGTATGACCTATTTTTACCATAACACTTACCGTTTACGAGAAAATGCGAAAAACCATTATCTTTAATTTTTGACTTTGAATAAATTATTTTGCAGAAGTGGGATCGATGGGATTTGATATTTCATTTGTAATAGTGTATATTACCTATACTAATTTTCAGCTCTATGCGAATTTTCGCAAAGTTAAATGTTTATTTTGACTGGACTATCTTACAAATATCGAAAATGCCCAGCTTCTTCTTTCCCCTGGATATACGTATGTACATACATATGTGTATACCCAGATACGCGTGAAAAACTCTTTGCAGTAGCGCGGTCGGGTAAAAAGTGTCTGAAAAACGTTAATATTTTATCTGTAATTTCAAAAACTGAGATATTGACATTTAGCAAAAAGTTGAAAAATTGAATTTGGCTTAATATATATATTTGCTCAAAAAAAGAGATCGAGGTTGCTTTATCCATTTTTCTATATCTCTTATGCCCGATTTCTTCACTCATAGTTATATCTTCAAGTTAGCAAACTTCAGGTTAAATTGACGAAATAACCAATCAGACGACAACAAACCTGACAATTTAACCTGAAGTTTGCTAACTTGAAGATAATTATGAGTGAAGAAATCGGGCATTATACTTATTAAATTATTCCCTATAATAACCATCAAAATTGGTCCACCCTGTAGATATGTATGTATTATATTATACTTCACTAGGAAAGACCTATGGACTTTATTATTTCAAAGGTTATCGACAATTCCAGTACTACCTTCAAATATAATCTGTATTCATATTACACATTTATCATATTAATGACTAACGTTTTTCCTGGAAACTCATCTAACGATTTGTTGTTATTTAATATTATCTTTTTTTATTTGATGTGAGAGTATAAGTAGCCTGAGTAAATAAAATTGGCAATCATAATAACGTGACCACATAAAAATGATAAAACACATTGAAAATTTTACAATCCAATTTATAATATTACTTTTTTTTGTACTCGGTGCTTGTGTTACACAAGAAATATTAGTGACCAGGTATGATGATAATCAGATCAAATTTCCAGTTGAAGATACGAATATTGATTTTGACCCGGATACATATCTGTCTGCTGTAAGTACTCAATACTCCTAGAAAGCCTAACCACAGTTATATAGTAGTAGTCACATTATGCAAAGTCACTTGTATCCAAAAACAAATATTTAAATGCAGATTGTAGTTTGGATTCAATAATGATTGGTGGTAACTTATTTAAATATGTAATATTTTATTTATTATTTTTATAATATGCATTTCAATATGTTTTGATAATAGCTACTAAGTTTACTATGCCTATATGGCTGGTAAACTTAAATCATTTATGTCCCATCGCTCCAAAATGTTTAAAAAATTAGTTAAATTGAACCTTGTGTTTCTCCATTGGTGAAAAGTATCATTTTACTTTCCACGTCCGCAGCACGAAGGAAAAGTATTATGTTTGTGCTAATATTAAAATCAATAAAACGACAGTATAACCCTATATATTTTGAGGTTCTATAAAACCTACCCATAAGTAGTTTCCAGAATTAAATTTGTCTGTATATCTGTGTTAGTTCTAAATTTCTGAAATTAAATTAAAATTAAGCATTCATGCATTTTATACATCTAATTAGGTTTTGGTTGGAATCCGTTTGAATGTTGGAATAGTTGCATTCATTCTCTATTTTTCCTAAAAATGATCTATAATATAAACATTACTTATAGAAACACTTCCAAAGCTACTGAAATTAGCTTAAAAAGACTTAATTAACAAAAATAGGCGGAGTAGTGTTTTAACCGAGGGTTGACCACCTGGTATATTTGGCGTACATAATTTTGTAAATGATTTGCAATTGTTTGCAAATTTTGCAAATGTGTGTAAATTTTGGAAATGCCTATAAATTTTTGAAAATGTCTGTAAATGCCTGTAAATCGTTGCAAATGGCTGTAAATGTCTAAAATTGTTTGCAAATATCTGTGTAAATTTTTGTAAATGTTGCAAATTTTGTAAATGTGTAAATTTTTGCAAATGTGTGTAAATTTTGCAAATGCCTGTAAATCTTTGCAAATGACTGTAAATCTTTGCAAATGTCTGTAAATGTCTAAAATTGTTTGCAAATATCTGTGTAAATTTTTGCAAATGTTGCAAATTTTGTAAATGTGTGTAAATTTTTGCAAATGTGCGTAAATTTTTGCAAATGCCTGTAAATTTTTGCAAATGACTGTAAATTTTTGCAAATGATTGTAAATCTTTGCAAATGTCTGAAACTGTTTGCAAATATCTGTGTAAATTTTTGCAAATGTTTGAAAATTTTACAATTGCTTTCAAATTTTGAAATTATTTTCAAATTTTTGAAATTTTTTGCAAATTATTGTAAATGCAAATTTGGTGTACACATTTTTGGTCAGTGGTCAACCCCCCGGTTTTAACGTAAAACGTTACACAAAGATCTCCAGCTCCACCTGGAGCCCTTCCCTCTCAACATTTAATTTTTAGTTCAAAATAGAGAAAGAAAGAGCATGTTTGTAAACTACCATAATGTTACATTGTTATGTCACAGGGCTAGGTTCGATCCCTGACCAATTACATCGGTTTTTTTTACTGCGTCTCTGTAGAATATTTCCACTCAATTCAATTCAATAAATTGTTCTAGAGATATTGTAAAAGAATATCCAATCTGAAAGCTATGTTTAACTTAGTTTTGGTTCAACTCATAGCACGATTGATCAATTCGACCTTAGGATAGCTTCTTCTTCTTCTGCACTTCATGGATTAGGCTTTGTTAGCCTGTTCCGACTTCATACTTCTTCCCATCTTTGTCTCGGCGCCCAACATTTTTTTTCCATGTGGTTCGTATCTAAGAATTTGTTTTGGTATTGTTTCTTCGTTCATTCTGTTCACATGTTCTTTCCATTTGCTTCTATATTCTTGAATTTTTCATTGATGTCGTAGATGTTTAGCTCTTTCCTTATGTCGGTGTTTCTTATTTGATCTCGTATAGAACATCCTTTCACTCTTCGTAAGAATTTCATTTCCGTGGCCTGGATTTTGGATTTATCTTTTCAGGGATTATTTTTTCCTTAGGATAGCTGAAAATGCATATTATTTGTGTTGTCTTTTTAATTTATTTTGAACCGTTCACCCTATGATCGACACTTAAAACTCGGTTCCGATTATTGCAAGTAGTCGGGAAAAAGAAGACCCGGACGAAGAAGAATTTCATGGCTACGAAACATAAGACAATAGACTGGAATGACGTCTTCAGCGTTATTTAGAGCAACGGCTGACAAGGTGAAATGGGCTATGATGATAGCCAACGTCCACAGTGGATAAGGCACTAGAAGAAGAAGAAGCCGGGAAAATGAAAAGGAACTAAGTTCTATTGAATAAAAGATTTTGTAAAATCTTATCCTATCACCATAAAAGTCAACTAATAGGAACAGCTATAGGATTAGTCGATAGGTCCTTAAAATTAACTCACGGCGATTACAGAAAAGGTACTTTAAAAACAGTGAAAGAAACGTTAAACAAGAACGGATATCCTATGTTATTAATAAATAAAATCATAAAAGATCGTGTAAACAAATTGTATAATGGAAGTATGTGCAATAAAGGTCCAACTGCTAGCTATACAGTTATGCCATACGTTCGAGGACTAAGTGAAAAGATAAAAAAAGTTTTAAAACCTCACAACATTAATATGACGTTCAAATCAACTAATAACATTGGACAACTTTATGCCAAACTAAAAGACCCTGTACCGCAAGAAAAGAAGTCAGATCTGATATACAAAGTGGAATGCCAGAATTGTAATCTTGTATATATTGGCCAAACTAACCAATGGCTCCATAAACGAATGAGTGGACATGTTTCAAGTATTCGATGTAATAAACCGGAATCCACTGCGATTGCCAAACACATTTTAATTGATGGACACAATGCTGCCTTTTCTAATGCCACAATAATCAAATCAGTCACCAATTACAAAGATCGACTTCTTCACGAAATGATTTGCATCAAGAGGAAAAAATGCGATGAACAGAAAACCGACATTGAAGGTTTAAGTAATGTCTACAGCCATCTACTCATCTAGGCTACAAATAACGTATTGGGGTTAAGTTTTTTCCCATTTAATGAGTTCTTATGTAGGTTGTTCCTTAACCCGCGATTATCTTTCATATTTTATGGATCAAGAAATCGTCTCAAATGACAATACGTTATATTCGTTTCCATGTAATTGCACAATTATTATTAAATGTCTGATGACAGCAGTAACCATTGCTGAAAGCTTACAAATAATGTTTCGTTTTATTGTTCATTTAACCTTATAATTTTAAAAATTTGAATTAATATTAATTTCAAAGGTTAATAATATAAATAATATCAATATTATGTATACGTACCAAACGTTTTGTTGCATTCTTACGCAAAATTTATAGTTACTTATTATAATAGTACATTTGGTTACGAACACCTCTAGTCACGAACAAATCGAATTACGAATAAAATTTCCAAACAAATTTTGATGCACACGGAAGCACAAACATGGCTTTTGCGCCGCGATGTTTCAGCATTGCGGCGTTTTGGTTGCCTAGATAAGAAAGATTAGTTGTACTCAGGTGTGCGTTTCGGCTTGCGAACGGAGTCAAAGAACCTATTCAGTTCGTAACCCGAGGCATTACAAATTTCTAAATAATTTGTATAGGATATCTCCGTACGTTGTATTTCACATTGATCTATAGAAATTTCTGCAAACTTGATAACGCTTAGAATATCTGAAATGAGAAAAGATCAGAAAAGATCAGTGGCAGTCTGGGGTTAACAATTTTTGCACTTTTCTAGCACGTTGCATTTACATAGATGGCATAACTATCCATAAGCTAGGATACACGTAAGTAAGAAGGAAATACGTGCTGGGTCCACGACTTAGGATGCTCTAAGCAACATCAGTATGGTATTTTTTATTATCAAGTCAAATCTTTAGGTTAAATTAACAAAATAACTAATCAGACGACAACAAAACAAATAAATCAATCATCTGATTGGTTATTTCGTCAATTTAATCTGAAGCTTGCTAACTTGAAGATAACTACGAGTGAAGAAATCGGGCATTAGGTCTATTTTTTAAAAAGTCATAAATTAGTTTTTTGCAAAACTATTCATTTTCTTTCGTGATTTCTTCTTACGTGAGGTCCACGACCTGTGTTTCCAGCAGCAACCCCAGATAAGTTTCGAAGTTTTTGGCTGAAGTTTTAAACTTAATGCGTTTATCTCAAAACTATATTTTTCCAAGCGGTGTACACAATTCCTCAACAATAAATTGACTTGAAATTTGAAATATAATATGTAGGCACAGAAAGCCGATAGATTTTGTTGAAATTTTGTTTCGTTACAATCTTATTTAGGAAATTCGACAATAAAAAAATAAATTGAAAAAATCCGACTACGTAAAAAGCGAACCGAAAAGATGGAAACAAAGAACATAGCAGAAATCCTTTATCTCTTAATTAAAATGTCGAATAAAACATTTTAAAAAAGTTTAATGAAATTTAAAAATTTTCCAACCTTAGATTTTAGTCTAGGACCCCGTTGCGCATAAGTGGTTTTGTCTTTTAATCACTATTTTAAATTAAAATAGTATTACATTAAATAGTTATCCGTCTTGAGGCTGCCAATTAAAGGGTGATATGAAAGGTGAATGTGATAAATAATTTCAGGCCTAGGCATCAGATTCACATGTTTTACTTGCTTGCGACTCCTGCCACATGTACTATGCCTCCGATTCCGTCCGGGGTCTTTGGGCTCTTGGACTAGATCCTTTCTTATAATAAAACTAATAATGTATTATTTTTTTAGCCACAAATAATTAGAAAAAGCGGGTACAAATCTGAATCTCATGTAGTTAAAACTAGTGATGGGTATTTATTAACTATTCATCGTATTCCCGAAAATAAATATGGAATATTGGGAAAGCAACCTATTTTTCTTCAACATGGCCTACTGAGTAGCAGCGACGATTGGGTGATTACGGAAAATAATTCTCTAGGTATGTATTTAGAATTGGTAATATTTTTATGCCAATCTTTATTTTCAAAATTTGGCAAAAGTCGACTAACCCTGATTCGAAAACACACTTTTCCTATAGAAATGGTTTTACAAAACGAAAGAACAAAAATACAAACTCTCTAAGGTGAGGATCAATCTTGTCGGAGTTGTAATAAGGCCACAATTTAATTTTGAAAATTGCAATTTTCCCATAAGAAATACATGTAAGTGTATTATTGCGTAATATTACGCAATAATTTTATGCATTTGGTAACAGTTCGTGTAATTTCATATTAGCAAATCTACCTTAAGGGCTAACTAGAGCAGCGTTAGGAAGGAGTCAGTCGCTCTTGAAATCCGTCGCGTCAACTTTTAAACTTTTCGAGTTGGAGCCGCTTAAGGATGTTTTAATAAGTTTAGCTACTTTCCGCAACCGTTCGAGATCCTCGGGTGATTTTTCGAAAATTTGTTGTCCGATCACAAATTTAATTCTTTTATTAGCTAATTACACCAGTATCTATCATAATTCGTTGTAAAAACCGAGATTCTGGTATATTTACAGTCGCCACCGCCTATTTCAATTTTGGGGCGGTGTTACACTTCAAAAGAGCCAATGAGTAAATTGCATTGTTAATAAATTTTTAAAGCCGTTTTTTCAAAATGTGTGAGCCGTCCGCAAATTTTAATTTTTTATGTGTACCTATCTGGCATTATTATCTTTCATAATTTACAAAAGAATGGTAAAATTCGTAATCAGGGTTAATCGGCCTCGCCCAAAATTTTAACTTCTACCCATCTTAGCACGTATATATAGAATTTTATAAATTACAAAACAAATGGTAACATTTTTTTCTATAAGAATAGTAGAATACTAGTAATACATTGTAAAATTTATCTGCATTCATTTTAGGGGGATGATTAGTATGTATTGCTTTTCTACATTCCATGTGAAAACGTAGGTATTATAGTTACCAAAGAAGTCGAATTCATCTCTAGTTTAAGTACTTACAAATGACAAAATAGTTTTCTATCGTTTTCACTGTTGTAATATTATTTACGAATATTTGAATAATTTGATTTTGTCCAGCCCGGTATATTAAATACGTTTAATAACGAACAAAATAATACTTGCAATTTTTTAATATTTTTGTACTTTACCTGTTCATAACCCAAAATCCGTTGATTCTAGACGATAAGAGGTTATAAACTAGCTTGTAGATAAGCAAATGATCTTTAAAAAGGAATTAATCCATCAATACTATAAAAACAATAGTTACGGTACTATAGCCGTTTGAAAGCTGAAATTCAAAAAATTGCTTAAAAGAGGGGTACTCTTGAAGGGTTTGGACTAGGGCAAAAATTTTATTTAAAAATATCTCCACATCTCAGAGGTTCTCATGGTCACGGGAATACCCTGTATTTATTTTGTTTGGTTATTAAAAAATTTGTATGTGCATTGTAATGTTCTACTAGTTTTTTTGCTAGCTTACATACATAATTATGTTACCTGCCTGGGACTTATATTTGAAGACTATTAACATTTCGAAAACTCATTTAAGAGTTAATTCGTTCTTTTAAAGTTAATATCTTCTTAAGTGGGAAGAGGAAGGCAGAGATATTTGGAAAAAATGTAAAAATTTAGTCAATAAAAACACCTAAATAAACTGCACTCTGGAATTGTTGGACAATGCAAAAATAGATCACCTTGAAAATAGCTGCTTATGTGTGCTAAATTAAGTTATTGCGTTTTTGCTGTTGAAAGTTCATAAATATTTCATTTATTTATTTAAACTTGAAGTTTTTCGACAACAAAATTTTTAAATCCACTTGCCAGTTATTTTGAAAATATGGAAAAAAAATGGGAGCTTAAAATTGACAAAATATAAATCGAGGTCGTTAATTTATTCAGCAGCTTTCTACGCCATCACATTGAACTTGTGCAATTTGTTTCGTTCAAAAACGAGAAACTGAAATGATTTTAAATTTGAAACAATTTATTTTTTGCTTTAACTTTTAATCTCCAATTGTTTGTATTTCAATGACGGTTTTCATTAATTTCTCACAAGTCTTGTGCCTGCAGCCTTGACTGTTGGTAAAAATTAAATTTAATTTGAGTTTTGGAAGTGAATTAAATATTTTTAAAAATTTATTTAACACGTTCAACAACTTTTAGTAATGAATAATTTATAATTATGATGAATAGTGTTGACTCATCCTTGGCATTCATTTTTGGACAGAGAGATATGCTAAAAAAATTATTTTAAATTATGTTAATTATATACGATTCAATATAATATTGTAAATATTCGCTAAATATTAACCTGTACAATTTATATTAAATTAAAATTTAAAAATTAGCAGGTTAATTTTTTCATGAGCTATCAGCAATGGGGGTGTTGCTGTCATCGTTGCTGCGAACTAATATTTATATGAAGTTTATGCAATTTAGCCTGTTAATTATTAAAATTTTAATTTAATAATACATTTTATAATTTTTCTTTTAGCATTTATATTATCTGATTTGGGTTACGACGTTTGGTTAGGAAACTCACGAGGAAATAAGTATTCAATTGCCCATATTTCAATTCCACCAGACAGTGACGAGTTTTGGAATTTTAGGTGAATGAGTAAATTAAGTTTTTACATAATATGCATAACCTTTGAAAACCTTGTAGAGGTAAGCAAAGATAAGAACATTTTAATACAACCAAACTTTTTTTGTGCAATTGCCCATGTGCGAATTTTTCGCACATAAATTATGTTTAAAAAATAAAATATTTGTTTATGCGGTCCCAATCCACCTCACAAACACAGGTTTGAGTGTTTTATACAAATATTAGCCCTAAATATAGCAACAAATAAATCAAAATTAGTAAATAATTAATTTATATATTATAGACGTGTAATATTATTTGAATTTATTTTTGCGAGTACAATGTACTCGTAACTTGATCCCACAGACCGAGGAGGTGAAATATCTAGGAATCCACTTAGTCAAAGATTAACGTGGGCACAACATATAGGAACCAAACGAAAACAACTAAACTTAAAGTTGACAAGTTCAGAATTGTCTCTACAAAACAAATTACTGATATACAATATAATCTTCAAACCTGTCTGGACGTATGGGCTGCAGCTCTGGGGAGCTGCACACATATTAACAAAATTCAAGCATTTCAAAACAAAGCACTGAAGATCATAGCAGGTGTTTCCACATACTATCCCAACAATTCAGGAAGAAATAAGGAAACAATGTGAGAAATACTAATACCGACTCATAGACCACCTAAACCCATATGCAGTGGTCTTACTAAACCCCCCATATTGAGACAAGTTAAGCGACGTGATTCATTTGAACTAACGCAAAGTGAAAATTAGCGATTTCGGCCGGAAAACATAACGTAACCTGCAAAGCAGGATTTGTATATTGAAAAGAGTGAGCCACTGGGCAATCTCTTCACATGTCCCACTCTTCTGACTTACAGTGTTGCTTATTGTTATTTTAACAGATAGTAACTATTCCAAAGATTCAATTAATAAAAAATCTTCAAATCTTGTGAGCAAAAGATAATTTTTTCTAAGAGGACCGATTTCGATTACTTTTTTTTTAGGGAAAGGGTGTACCTTGCTATTGGTTCCATATTAATTTGGTTAAGTTCTGATATGATTAATGACAATATAACGGAATTCATCAATTCTTATGAGCTCATAAACGATTTGGCACCGACTTTAAAAGTGATTTCGTGTAAATAAGTATTTTAATATTTATTTGTTAGTAATATGTGTTGGGTTGTAACTAAATTATTATTTTATACTTTGTAGTGCATTTTTTATATTAAAACAATTGTTTGACAGTAACACAAAACAAAATGTTGAATTTTCCGAAAAATAAAAATTAAAAAAAATTCTTCTTCTTCTACTTTTGGCTAGGGATAACCTTGTATGCCCAGATCTGTTGATCTGGTTTACTTAACAGTAGCATCGGCGATGTTCTAAAGCCACTGTCAGTACCAGTCAGTACTTTGAGCACTACTTGCTTTACATCTGAAGTAGCTTGCTAGGCTTGCCTCAGATGTGCCTGTTACTCCATTACTGTTACTCTAATATACACGCACTTAGATTGGCTCGTAAGCTCGCTTACGCATTCGAAATCTGCTTGTACATAGGTGTCGCAGGTGCATATATACAAGCAAAGAGAGGCAAAGTATTTTATTTTTGGTGAGACCCAGCGAAGCCAGGTATCCAGCTAGTATAGTTATAAAAACTAACTTGTAAATCTTACAGAAATTACTCTTATATATTAATATATACTAGCTTTTTTTATATTAACTTTTACATACTGTGCGTATGTAAACCTAATCAAATATTTTATTTGTAGTTTTCACGAAATGGGAATGTTTGACTTACCAGCAGTTTTAACATACATTTTAAATACTAACACTGCAAATGGAAAAATCACATATATTGGACATTCCATGGGAACAACAATGTTTTACGTTTTAGCTTCAAAGCTGCCAAAATTTACTGAAAATACAGTTAAAACTATGGTTAGTTTAGCTCCAGTTGCATATATGACGTACATAACATCGCCAATTCGGTATTTAGCACCATTCGCAAACGACGTTAATGTATTATTATAACACAATACATGTAGGTTGGCTTACTTTAATTTTTTTTCATTTCAGTGGATAGCAAAATATTTAGGAATACATCAATTTCTACCAAATAATGAAATAATGAAACTTTTATCTTTGGAATGTCGACTTTTAGATATTAACAAGAAGTTTTGTGAGCAAGTATTTTTATAATTTGTGGATTTGATCAAAAAGAAATCAGTGAGGTAGGTTCCATAAAATTAAATTAAATTTATTTTCTTTGTGTTAGAGGCACACATTTTTATGGTAAGATATTCTGTCTGTGACCGGTTTAAATTTAATTACTAATAGTTTCAAATAAAAAGAAACACCTTCTTTTGGTGTTTCGAAAACAGAATACTGTACTGGGGAACAAATTGAAAACAAACGTGTTTGTTCTGCGAGCAAACACTTTGCAGTCACAAAATTTATTTTATTACGACTGGGCTCTTGGTGTTCGTTTTGGCTAGCCCTAGCTGTTAGCGGTGAGCTATGGTAGCGGATCCTAAAAACGATTTGTTTGCTCTCTCAATAAAACCAGAAAAATTGTAACAATAACAAATTTAATGAATAAAAAATTATCAAAAGTTTACAAAACCAATTGGTGCTGCACTTGGTCACTGCACGTACGTATCGGTACGACTCAAAACGTCGACCAATGGTGCTGCGTGAAACTAAAATGTTACGGTGGTCCGCGCGGCGGACGATTCTTAATGAATCCAAAACAAATCGATCAATCAAAGTGGCAGCTGCTAAAATATAATAAGAACTTACCTTACTGATCAGATAGGCAATTACAACTATACTCGTTATACAGGTTGGTTCTAGTAGCTGCAGGAACGCAATGATTCTGGGATGGAAATTGCCTCAAACTGGCACTATAATCACAACAACAGTGGTCAAAAATCGTAACGATGAAACTGATCGGTTGTAGTTGTTGGTGACGGCACGTTGAAATGTTTCCAGCAGCAGTGAATTCGTGTTCCAGTTAAGATTATGCCAAAAAATTGGTAGGTTGACTCGAAGGAAACTGAACATCTGGCGACTTAGAGATAACGTATTGTTAAGAAGGTAAAAGTGCTCTTCCGGTCCGAAAATATTTGAATCGCCGTCGCTAATAACGAAATAAGTAAATAAACGCGGATAAGGTGCGCGTTGCGAACACACATATGCTATCGAAGAAACGCAGATGGCACGCCAGAATTTTCAACTGCCAACATCAACAATAATAAAGGGTTACAGGCAAATTCCCCAACTCGGACTAAGCAGCCGTGGGGTCTTAATGCTGTAAACCTTTCTCTTAGAGAAAGAGGCTGATGCTCAGGAGTGGCTAAAAGGCTGACAAATAAAATAGAAATCCGCAATAGCGTCGGAAATTAAACACGAACTGAATTAATCACACGCGAAACCGCCAATTAATATTTCCTACCTAGAAAACATCAACAACATCCAGAAACTTTTAATAGCTGGTTCGAAACCTTGAACTCTCAAAAAATACGCCTGTCTCGCGTGGAGGTCAAAACTCACGTGGTTAACCGCACAGGACCGGCATAATTCCAATGTTATACGAAGGCAAACGCAATTATTTCCGTAATAAAATGAAAAATAATATGTTCTAAAGAAATAGTATAGCTGCAGGGCATTTCTGGGCCCTCTAGGACTGGCTGCACTGTATAAAACAGTAAGCCGTAGTATTTATTTACTTAAGTATTTTTACTTAAAATTGATGATAAATATTTATTTTAGAGATTACTAACACTAATATTGGCGCATGATCCATCAGGCACTTCAACAAAAGCTATTATGCATTATGCTCAAGAAATTCACGAAGGTGGAAATTTTATGGAGTATGATTATGGAAGAATCGAAAATCAAATCAAATATGGGAACGATACGCCACCAACATATAATCTAACTAATATTAATATACCTTTGTATTTAATATACGCCGAAAACGATTGGCTAGCAAACCCAAAAGTAAGAATTAAAATCTATTTAATTTCAAATTTAATAAAAAATGTTTTTTTTTAATACTATTATTTTTTAGGATGTTTTTAGGTTGGCAAACACGGTGTCTGGTAACGTAACTACTTATAAAATTCCATTACCCACATTTAACCATGTAGATTACATTTTTGCCAACGATGCGCCTAAACTTGTTTACAAAAATTTAATTAAATATATAAAAAAAATGTAACATATTATTTATTATATTATTATTGTCTTGCTACGGATAATTTTTTAAATAAATTTGAAACAGTTTGTTTTTTAATACTATTACGCGCTCTGTGCACGAACTGAACCAGGATCCATAGGAGAATCAGGAACCATATAATCCTCTAATATTGAAGAAATATTATTGAGGTTTTAGGTCTAACTCTCGTTGTAGTTATAACGTACTCTAAAATTCTCCTCTTCCCTAAAATTTGATTTTTTCTTTAATATGCTCAGACCAGCAGTACAATGTAAAATATACACCGACCGATTGGAGAGCGGGAGACTGCGGTTCAAATCCTGGTAGCGTAGGCTACACTGCTGTGATCAAAAGTCCATTATCAATCTGTGGACCGGGAGGAAGGCAACCATAATATTGGTCTTTGACATTTTGTTTAGGAGAGGCCTCCCTATGGAAGGTAAGAGCCCTATCTTCTCAAAGTGAAATGTATACCTCATTCTGTTCTCTAGTTCTTTTTTAAGGTTTTATTAATATTTTCTGGTAAGGTGAGCTTGGCTGCGGTTAAGTTAATCGCCTACGCACTGATAAGTGTGTGGTACTCGAAGAAGAATGTACTCAGAATATGTGGTTGAAGCCAACTTCAACCCCATGTGTTTCTTTTGTACTTGCAGTGGGAAGTACAGAATAACTTCATAGGCATTTATTGAAATACGAACTTTATAAAAAATACCGAATTATGATTAAAAGTAATGCCACTTTGTGAAACTTCAACTTTTCTAAAACAGTGCGATACAAACAGGCAAATTAATTAAGTTTTAAAATTTTTATAATAATAAATTTGACATGAGACATTTCCTTAAATTTAAATTTTTCTTAAATAGTGCGGTAGGCAAAAATCACACACGGGATAAAAAGTCACCTTAGTCCCGAGGTTACTATTTTTCACAATTTGTCTGCAAACGATAAATTACATTGGTCAATAACTAAATTTGAGACTTTTCGAGTTGAAGATACTTGGGGGATGTTTTTAGTAAGTACAGCGCGTGTCAAAACCGCTTGTAGCGCCCGGAAAGTCGCACAGGGTACGGAAAGTGGGTTTTGACAACACAATTGCGTCAAGAAACGGATTCACAAAAATGACTTTTTCCGAAATTTGTTGTCGGATCACAAATTTAATTTTTTATTAGCTAATTACACCATTATCTTTCATAATTCGTTGTAAAAACCGAGATTCTGGTTTCATTACTGTCGCCACAACCTATTTTAATTTTGGTGGGCTGGGTTATAGTTCGAAAACTATAACCGGGTATATAAAATAAAACGGAAACGGTGCGCCAATTTTCGAGAGCTTCCGTTACTCGGATCACCTGTGGTGACGAGAGGCATCTCCATTGGCTGCGAGAAGCAGTTGGATATATCCCAACCTTATGGGAGAATGCCAAACTACAAGTCGTCTAGGTGAACAACCTGCCCAGGCTTGCTATGGCTCTATCTGGGTCCCGGGAAACCTGAACCCACTGAGAAGGTTATAAAGTGGCTGACGGCACAAAACACCTGGACAAAAGTCAATGAGTGGTGTGTCTTCTATGACATGGATAGAAGCGACCCCTTGGAAAAGCTTATTGTCTTTGGTGTCAACGAGCAAGACAAAGCCGCTCTTACCACCAAGAGGGGGAAGATAAACTTCAAATTCTCCACCTTGAAAGTGAAGGTACAACGCATCATCGCTGACGATAATGTGCCAACACCAACAGCAGAGGAAGTGGCCGCAGAGATGTTAAACCTCTTGGATATCCAAGAGGACTCTCAGAATACGGTCAATCTCGCAAAACCAAACAAAGCTCCGTAAAAAACTGATCTTATGGCTACCTTGAGAGAGTGGAGTTTCCTACAAACAAACCTGCAGCATGAGCGGGCGGCTACTCTATGCCGCCACCTGGCCATGCAAGGACACAATAGCCCTTATTCAAGATCCATATACAACCAAGGCTAGAATTTCTGTCCTTCAACACTAAAAGAGAACATCTTTACAGGTAATCTCTCTAATAAAACTAGAACATGTATTTATATTGTAATGTCACAATTACATGATTTCTAATTTTGGTCACTTCATGACAAATTTGTGTATCAGAAAAGCCTGAAAAATTTAAAATCAAATTTTGTAATCAAACGATAACGTAACTTACCAGGGATTGTATCAGGTCAATTCTATTATAACAAATATTAGTAAATACAATTTATTTAATCAATCGACAGCCAAAATTGTGTAGTTTGGTTTGTTTCGAAATTTATTCCATAAACTACAATCTGTAATTACTTCAGTATTTATTTGACCAAGTGGGTAGTAATAACTGCATCGCACATTGAAAGTAGACGTATGAAATGCAATTCTTCAAATACAGTAAAAGCTCCTTATCCGCGGTTCCGTTATTCGCGGTTTCAGTATTCGCGGAAGAAAAATTGAGACCACTTTCTGTATTCGCGGCCGAAAATTTCATTATTCGCGGATTAATAATTTACGATTTTGAATATTATAATTTATATTCAAAACTCAAAATTAAATAATAATATTTAAACGAAAAAATTTAGACTTCAAGGAGGTTCTTGTTTTGGACAATGCTCCGGGTCACCCTTGTGAGCTTGAAACTATGCATCCGAATATTAAGGTGATATTTTGCCTCGAACACGACGACTTTACTTCAACCAATGAACCAGGGAATAATTCAAGCTTTGAAGTTCTTTTACATTAGGCGAACCTTTAAAATCATTCTGGATATCATGGAATGTGATTCTGACGTGAGTTTTATGGAATTCTGGAAAAATTTAACATAGCAATGTGCATTGTTAACATAAAGGAATCGTTACAAGAGCTCAAGCATTGCATACACATTGCAATCATATTGGAAAAACTATAGGTTGATCTAACAGTCTGTGAAAGTGAGGATTTAAACAAATTAAAACATTAACTGACACAATTGTACAAATTGCTAATGGAATAGGACATGATGGTTTTGAACAGATAGATTCGAGTGACGTTCAAGAGCTGCTTCAATCACACGATGAAGATTTAAGTGAAGCCGACTTGCAGGAAATGTTAAAACCCTTCAAGCTTCAACATCTTACAATGATACGATGACAATCACCTTAAAAACCAGACCGCAGGTTTCAAATGGCAAATGAACTGTGAGATCACTTCATTAAAATTGACCCGTTTTGGAAAGAAACCTTCCTTTTAAAAGGAAAATTGAAGTTGCCACAGCTGAATACCATGCGGAATTAAAAGGCATTTTAAAGACGGCAAAGCAAGAAAAATTACTAAATATTTTAAACCAAATAATTCAAACAATAATAATTAATAATAATGATAGGTATGTGATTAAACTGATTTTATTTTTATCTATTTTATTTTATTTTCGTACCTTGGAACCCAACCCTTGCATTTCCATACAAATCACTATTCCATATTCACGGTTTCCTTATTCGCGGCATAATTTTGGAACGTATACCCGCGAATAAGGAGCTTTTACTGTATTTTATTAATCTGAAACCTAATGATGCTAATAATTACATTAATTTTTAATATTGTTTAAATTATTATTTGATTATTACAAATTTCAACTCAATTTTGATGTTCTGCAGCCGTAAGGGCCGGTTGCTCCTGTTAGAATGCATATAAGTAAACCAAATATTTAAGGTGTACTAGTCGATATACTATAATCTATTTTAAAATTATATTAAAATTGTAAATTATTAATTCGCAAATAATGAAATTTTCGGCCGGAATACAGAAGTAGTCTCAATTTTTTCTTCTGAATAAGGAGCTTTTACTGTACTTATGGCGTCTCAAAACGAAAATTGAAATCATAAAACTTATGAACAAGAAAATGTAGTGTTAGACACTTAGCAAAGAGATTTAGTGTTGGAAAAACTCAAATTGGTTTTTTAACCATCTTTTTTTCTCAATAAGGAACATTTTACGTTCCCCGTCGGTGTCTGCTATTGATCAATTTTACTGTATTTCTTTTTTGTATATATTCCTTTTGTGAGCCTAAGTCGTTTACTCAGTCCCTCATGAGGGTACTCACATTTAATATCTCAAAGATGTTGCTGCATTATTCTTACCCAAACAAAAATCTTTCATGTTGAAAACAATAAATAAGCTGCAAGTACAGAAATTTCAAGTTTTTATTTATAAAATAAAGAATACATAAAAAAAATTAAAACAATTAAATTGTTTCACTAATAATGCCAAACAATAAAGGCACCAGATATTGTATGGAAGATCAGTTCTTCGGTGTAATTTTATTGTACACGAAATAAACGAATAAAAAATTATATACAACTTGAAAAAATTATGAATTTATAATTATTATAAATTAATTATTAAAATTAAAAACAATAAAAATGGACGGAAAAATTAATACTTAAAAATTTTAATTAAAAAAACTAAATACTATTTTTAACTATTTAAAAAATTAAGTTTACTACGTTATAATATTATCAACCATGTGGATTTGTGACTAACAAATAATACTTTATAAAACACTTTCAATTTGTGTAGACTATAATACAAAAATATGTAGCTTTATGCTTGCATAATATACAATATAGTATTTCATTTAAATTAAAATGAGTCGAAGAAAAAATTGACAATCTTATTGAAGTGCATTTGATTGCAGGTAACAAACTTTTTTACAAAGATAGTTTTTAAGAAAGCGGCAGTGAAAATGGCCTAGATTTAAAATCGGTCATCAACATCCTTAATTTGTTATTTATTATTGAAAATGCAATATTAAATTGTACTATAATAAACTAACATACTTTATAACTTTAAATAGATAAGTAATTTTGAAATACTATATAAACCATTCTTTTTTCTTTTGTACTTGATGACCGGTCGTTCCATGAATTACGGCAGAATCAGGATCGATTGCATTATCTGCACCAGCATCTTCTTGAGTTAAATATTCACCTTTATGCCTATGTAAATATCTGCCAATTATGACCGCCAATATCACTAAAGCAAGAAATATGATTGCCAAGACACCTGTAAATAAAATAAAATGCTTAATACAATTAATAATAAATTACGATTGCATTTCTTTTTTTGAACGTCGAACAATGAAATGAATAATTAATGATCAGTTAAAAACACGTTTTTAAATAATATTATAAACAAAACTTTTAATATAGAAATTACATTATAAGTATAAAATTTTCAAATATTACAAGTTATATGAAATTTTAATTAAAATTGATAATTACTGAATTAAATTTTTTCAAACTTATTTCGTCCATTATATATGTGTACACACATATTTCACGCTTTCTGGCAATCGTCATTTATTTTATATTTAACGAAATTAAAGTCATACTTCAACTTTTATTAATTTTTTTCCAGCAACATTCGTGCCTTACTTTAGTAACACAAAATTGTTACAATATTTATTTACTCTGGTAGTGATGCCCAAGTACAAAGGCGATATTTTTATCATAAAAGCTTATCAACTTATAGTCATTTTTTAATTTTGTTATTTAGTGATATTGCGCAAGATTTAATAACGTTTCAAAATAATATAACGAAAACAATTAATTATTCATTGTTGAAAGAATTGCAATAGCTAATGAAATTGATATAGGTATATATAAAGTAATGGTGCAACTAACTTCCAAGAACTGCAGAGTCTGTTTGATCATAAGCTTTCTTTAGTTTATCTTCATCGACAATTGGAGGTGGACGAGTTTCTGCAACATCTGGTGGATGAGTTATGGGTTCAATACCGCAAAAATCTTCAGGTAAAAGTTGTTCTAAACAAAACAATACATATAAGTAAAATCAATAACTTAATTTCAACATCACTTACTGCCTACTGACTTAACATTTGGTGGTCCCTTTTCTTGAAACAATAACTTCAATGGATAAATGTCATCAAATTCAACGAGAAATACATCCTATAAAGCCTTCCGCCATGGATTCATTTTTTCCAATATACATGTATTGTATATTGTTAAATTGAGCATCTGCCGAAGCTTTAATATTAAAGTGAAACTCTTTCGCTTCGTAGTCGTCTACTTTCATAACTAAAGTGGCTCCAGAATTTTTTCTCGACACTTTCAAATCATGGTATTGACCTAAACCAAAATGTTTCTGAGGATATATTATTTCTTGTCGCTCAAATCCAAAATCGAAAACAATACGTAAATGCCCCGAATTAGATACCATAATGGTCAAGTATTCTCTAGATATATTAGAAGCAAATCCTAACAAAAAACCTTTTGGATTTGTGGTGGTGAAACCAACTCGAATATTTTCTGCCAATGTCGATCTCCAAGATCCCATAAAATCATACTTAACATATGAATCAGACTTCAAATTAACTCCTATTTCGTCAGCACAAATTGGACCCTTAAAAGCAGTCCAACGACAATCACACGTGTAACTGTCGTATCCTTCAAAGCATGTTCCGTTATTTAGGCAAGGAAAACTCGAACACTTTCCAATGCAACCTTCTGACACACCATAAATACCACGACGAGCGTGGCTTCTCAAATCCATTAAATTCCCATTTAGTAGTAAAGCTCGAATACATCCGGTAAAGCCGTGTCTATAATTAACTGTAGCGCCGATAACTAATTTGGAAGTTAAATGAAGAGCACGAACTGGACCAGAATCTTCTCTTAATTCAGATTTCAAAGCTCCATCAATCACTAATCTACCACCTTTACGATTACGCTCTATAGAAATTGAATGCCACCTATCGTCAGCTAATTTATAAGTTGCTTTATAATTGACAGATAAAGGTGCAGATCCAGCCTGATACTTAAATTGTATCATATCACCACTAGATATACTTAATTTAATAAAATCATTAGGTCCCGTTGCATGCAAAATAACTCCACTATCAATCGTTGTCCTAAATTCCAAATATATATCTCCACTATGCCCCATATCAAAAGCCGGTAAATCGATTGTTGCATCAGACACGCGGAAAGTAACAACATTGTTAAATAAATCATCTCCTTCACATATCAATGGTCCCAATGCATAGCGGCCTTCTTTTTCGTCCAAAGCATTTCCAGTATCGCCAAAACGAAGTTGTTTTACGGGTAAATTTTCTCTTTCCGTTAGATCGCCCGAATCTTCCGCCCAACTTTCGTAACCTGCATCGCAATTACACCATTTAGTAGGATCAATACAATTTCCTAGAATTCCACATTCACATTTACGCGATCCCGGCAAAGCTCCATCCCAATAATCCATTTTTTGATTGTGCCTCGAAACCCACCAAGAAAATGGATGGAAGTTAGCTTCATCTGATGGCGAATTAAATAATCTAGACGACCGGCAAGAGTATTGAATTCGTTGTTTACATATCGTTGAACGGTTTAGCAAAGCTTCAATTTGATCATCATCAGCATCATATACTATGTCTTGTCTAAAACTACCGGGTTCTTGAAAACCATCTACCGGGGTTACTTGTTGATTTATATGACTCAAAATGGTGCCAACACGACCGTCAGAATAAAATTCACAAGTTACAGGAAACGGCGCAAGTGGTCCACTTCCATCCACATCGACTTTTATATGGGCCCTTTGATTTACAGCTTGGACATTTTTATAAGCCTGACATGATAATGAATTTAATGAAGTATGACACACTGAACCACCGTATCCAGTAGAAGTACAATCGCACATAAACTCCATAGAATTTTGTTTACATACACCGCCGTGCTCACAAGGATTAGGATTGCAGCGATCCACCATTCGACAAGAATCAAAAACAACTTCACCCGCGCAGCAATATTCTTCTGTGGTCCAATCAGTTGGCAGCTTATAATTTCCATCGATACTTATGGTACGCATGCATCCAACAAAACCGGAAATTTTCTGTCCATTTACGCCTATAGCACCTGATACTCCACCTGTCAAGATAATTGTAATAAATATGTGAACATTTAAAAGTATTGTTTAATTTTTTCTATTCAAAAATTAATAAATACCTGCAATCATGTATATGCCACCAGTTGTAATTTGTATCACTCGAATGGTTTTCATTGGTCTGTAATCCACACTTAAAATGAGAGAATTAACGTTAATTGTTAAAACAACGGTATGCCATTTTCCATCATTGAATGGCTCGTCATAATTATCTAAATTGATTAAAGGAGTGTTTGGCGTAGCAAGTTCAACTTTTATTTTTCCTTCTTCCAAGTAAATCTAGCATACAGAAATAAATATCAACCCTTACATTTGTGATGTAAAAGTAAAACTTACAGCAACATGACCGGTTGATGAAAATCCATGATACAACATTAATCCTGTCGTCTCGTATGTTCTGAATGCAAATGATGCATTTAATGATCTAACGCCTTCATAACCTTTCAATCGAGCAAACGATTGTGGAGTCAAAAATGTTACCGACGTAAGAGGAACATCTACACAGCCAAAAACTGTATTAACATTTCCATATTGCAACGTTCGACCAATATCTCCTGCATGCTTCATATCTCGAATGAAATTTGTAGAATTTAGGTAAATATTTTCGATACAACCGGTAAAATTTTGTGTTACCACTAAACCTTCCTGCATGTTAGGTATACCGCCAACATAAAACTAAAAGTAATCATCAAATTATACCACATTTAAATATAAAATTATATTAGAAGTTACCCCTCTATTTAAATTTAATTTACTAAATTCTCCTTTTACTCTTCCTTGTACTACAACACGATCAACCGAGAATAAAATGTCTCGATAATTTCTCGATATTACAACATCATGCCAAATATTGTCGTCAAGCAAACTACCAACAGATAGACTTGTTAAAATTCCAGAACCTAAAAGTACAAACCACAATTAAATTATATAAATGTGCGACGTATAGAAGAAATACCTAAGTCAATATTTAATAACATTCGATTGTCTCTCAATTGCAATGCAATGTAATCGCCTTGAGTACCTCTACTGTAAAGAAGTATTCCGTTTGCTATGGAAGTTTTGAATCTAAACCTAATACTTTCTCTGTATGCTGAAATAGGATCTCTTGAAAGGTCCATTCGAACAAAAGAAGTACTATTAAAATACAAAACATCGGATTCTAAAACATTCAAAAATAAAAATTGCACGTATGCCATTTTATACTACCAACCATATTCACAGCCAAATAATTCAACTCTCATAGATATTCTATCTCTCCACCTCGTTGGATTTATCCGAATCCATTGAGCAATAATAGGCACCTCAAATTCATTTTTATGAACCAAATCGCCATCACTGTTACCTTTGAATAACTATAAACGAGAGTAATAAGTTGAAATTTACATTAGTTATACAAATAAAAATTAATAATTCATTGCCAGACGAGTTTGCCAATAATTGAAGTGCTACTTTCGGATAAGTATCATAACAAACAAATATTACCTATCTATAAATTTAAGAAGTATTTTAATTTTTATACAAAACCAGGATTTTTAGTACTTTTACATTAAATACAAGTGAAACCCAGATGACCGCAGTTCTGATTAAGGGGTTAAATTTATTATGACATTTTTAATATCGAAAACGAAATCAAAAACAGGCGAAGAAGCTAGGGGATCTGTCGGAACCTCTGGATATACTAAGCCAAGCTATTAATGACAATGAAGATTTCATCATATTGCATTTTGTGTTCTTTAATAATAAAAAAAAGTATTATTTAATTTTTGAATTATTTTTTTAATTAATTTTTGGAAAATTGAATTTTATGATCATTATAAATGGCTTTCAGATTTATTAATAGTCATAAACAACTCGACCAAATAATATTTGAATTTTGAGTATTTGATAAAGCAGCATTTATTTTCTCAATGTTTTTATTTTATATTTTTATAGTTTGTTTTTATGTAAATTGTCGGCTCCTTTATAATATTGTATGTAGTATATTTAAATCATTGTGTACATATTCAAAAATTTA
Organism: Lycocerus yunnanus; assembly: GCA_036346125.1. Classification (NCBI taxonomy): domain Eukaryota; kingdom Metazoa; phylum Arthropoda; class Insecta; order Coleoptera; family Cantharidae; genus Lycocerus; species Lycocerus yunnanus. The sequence continues at coordinate 867,143 of JARFIX010000086.1, forward strand.
TTTTATTTAAAGCATTCTATTTAGTAATTGCGTAAGTTTTTAACAATTTCAATTAAAATTTATTTTTAATTTCCAACAGGCGAACAAAATTGCCCATATGTGATAATTAACTTGTAACGTTTTGCATGCTACCTTACCACGAAATACACATAATTCCTTTTAGAGCTACCGAGATTCAAACCTGGAAGCCTTGGTTCCAAGTTCAGAATCTTTACCACTAGACCAAACTACTTATACAAAAATCTATTAAATTTTACACCCAAACACTAGGTAGTCGACCCTACTAGGTAAACCTTATTGCAAGTGTCCAGACAAAAAGGTTAAGCCTCACATTGCAATTTACAGACTTTGTTTCAAATTTTAACCTAATTTTGAGATAAATGAATTTAAAATGCTCAAGAACTAAAAAATCGATTTTGGCTTTAAGATCTCAGCAGTGTAGCTGGTGCAAATGAGCTGTGGTTTATGTACTACTTAAAGAGAACTGCAAATACAAATCTAAATCCGGCTCTGTAGATTTATATTTTCAAGTGACCATGAGAAAAAGCAACTTCTGTTATTTATTTTTGTTTGTAGATAACGTCTGCTGACCCCAATTACAATAATCTCAAATCTAGCAACATTATGCTTATGATAAATGTTTTATTAAAACATTTTATTTAAAAAGTGCCTATTTTTCAACTACACATTGTATATTTTTAAAATTACTTGCAACTTTCAACTTTGAGAAATCAAAAGTGGTTAACTGTTTCTTATTGTTGATAATGTTGCAATTAAAATCGTAGTAATAACAAAAAGTTAATTCTTATTAACATTTCCAAAACCAAAACTGTTTGCAGTATCACTTGTATAATTGGCAGACTCGGTCTTTCATGTTACTAATAATTTCAAATGTATGTATGTATTTTAAACCGCGTTTAAAATTTATTAAAAATATGGAACATTAAGTATGATAGGACTGTTATTCTTTGTAAATGTTAGTAGGATAACCTATATTTTGAAAGTAATTAAGTCCAGTTTTAAAACACGAATTTATTTTTAATTTAATAAATTGTAGTACTTGTCCGCTAAAAATGATTAGTACATCTCCTATCAGTGGAACAGCAATCATTGCAGTTACTGAAAATACTAATTAAAAAGTGCTAAACCACCAGAAAATTTTGAAGATACTTTTCCTTAAAATTATATTTATTTTTACTAAGTATTAAAATGCAAAATGTTAAGGTGCCATACATTTGATATTAGTGCATGTGTATATTAGCTTTTACGCATTTCCATATTATATCTTTGCATAATATAAATTTTCAAGCTACAACCTGATTACTATTGCAACTAATCCAATTTCAGGATGTACCAAATAAAATAAAAATTTTTATAAAATTTAATAATCATGTGTTAGCTAAAATCTATATTACACTCTTCAAAGCAAGTTAAAAAAATTTATCAGATACTAAAAATATACTTTGTTTATATTGAAGTTTAGTGTGCAGTACAAAAAGCAGTAAAGACCAATATACCAATAGTATTAATTAAGCATAATATTAACAGCACCTCGGGATCTCCCTTTGTATCAGTAATGCTTCTCCAACCTTCTCCATCATCAGAAAATTGTACTATATATTCGGTGGCAAAATATAAAGATTTACTGCGACCCTGCGTTGCAATAGACCGAATTTCATAACGTCCACCCAAATCCAATGTTAAAAATTGATAGTAATTGGTCAATTCGGGGGCCCATGCCGAGTCCCCTATTATTCATAAGTTAAAAAGCCGTTAGTTAGAGAATGGTCAATGAAAATAAATTAATATCTATGTGTAAAAATTTCTGAACATAAGTGCATACCAAACACCATTTTGCATTTAATTATATTAGGTATTTCGTACTAATGTTTCCATTAGTTATAGAATGAAAATGCAGAATATTATTTACACCACAACTCAAATTGTAATAATGTAGGTAATATATAGAAATAAAATAATTGCAAGATATACAGCATGCATATTCTACAAGTGTGCAGTAAGTTAATATAAATGCAAATTAAACTTGTTTAATAAAAAAAAAAGAATAATTCAACCTATCTAAACCTTCACCAAATATTTATTAATTCTTGAAATTATTTATATTATTAACCTTTGAAATTAATATTAATTCAAATTTTTAAAATTATAATGTTTCGTTTTATTGTTCATTTAACCTTATAATTTTAAAATTTGAAAATATTTATTAATTTCTAGAAATATAAAATTGCACAATTAACTATTATTTTAATTCTAAAAATTTTATACCGATAATTTAAATTTTCAATGTGTGTATTAAATTTTGCTTTGAGTTTAAAATTCTTAAGAATAAATGTGATTTTTTACCTACAAAATATCATTGTATATAATTTTGCTTGATCAATTTGTGATAATGTAATTGTATGTTTTAGTAGTATTAAAATTTTAATTTAATAAAAGCTTTATTATATTTCAGTATAATAAATTATATGTCGTGCATTAAATTTTAGCTGTTTGCCCATTTTCGAGATCATTTACTTTCTAATAAAAATCAATTTTCTCTGACAATGATTTTTTTTATTAAGAATTAAATTATTATTTTATTAAATTAATAATTAAAATTTGGAAAACTTAAAAATCGAGTTTTATTAGACGCAATTCAAATATTGCGTGGATATTATAACTCATACTAAAAATCAATTCTCAAATATTTTAAAATTAACTTCCTTTTAAAACAATTTAAATCCAGTCGCTAGGTAAAATATTATACAAAAAAGAACTATTGACTTTTTGTAAGATTAACCACAGAAAATAATCCAAACCACATTTTTTTAATTTCTTTCAAAATAAAAGTTTAGGTTCATAAAATACAAAATTGTTAATTTGGTTAGATAATTTATTTAGTAGAAATTGATTTATTTTTGCACAAAAAATAAATCTCACCCTAACGTCACCACCCGGCTCTTTGTAGGTAGCATAATCAAGGCCATTAGTACCGTAGCTGATACTATATTCCATAACATATTCAATACTATGTGGCCTGCCTTGAGTCCAAATACGAGTAACATTCATTACTTGTCCTAAGTCAATGATTAGCTTCTGATCAAAATCATTGGTCTCCGAACTCCATGCATTTCCACCTTGAGAATATATTTTTAATACAGTAAGTACCTACTGGATGTGATTCTTTTTGTTTGTTTTTTTCTATTATCAAAATTATTGGACATTGAATTAGTAAAACACATACTAACTACCAAAAAAAAAACTTTCTTTCAATTATTAAATCAAAATTAATAATCAAGCAATTATAAAACTAAAAACAAACAAAATTATATCATGCAAATAATATTATATAACTAAAATAAATGTCTATACATTCTAATGCTTACTACACATTAATCATGCAAGGTTTTAAATTAATTTTCTTTGTATCATCTGAAAGATGGTACCCACTCAAATAAAACAAACCCTAATGTTTATTTGTAGGTAGCATAATCAAGGCCATTAGTACCGTAGCTGATACTATATTCCATAACATATTCAATACTATGTGGCCTGCCTTGAGTCCAAATACGAGTAACATTCATTACTTGTCCCAAGTCAATGATTAGCTTCTGATCAAAATCATTGGTCTCCGAACTCCATGCATTTCCACCTTGAGAATATATTTTTAATACAGTAAGTACCTACTGGATGTGATTCTTTTTGTTTGTTTTTTTCTATTATCAAAATTATTGGACATTGAATTAGTAAAACACATACTAACTACCAAAAAAAAAACTTTCTTTCAATTATTAAATCAAAATTAATAATCAAGCAATTATAAAACTAAAAACAAACAAAATTATATCATGCAAATAATATTATATAACTAAAAATAAATATCTATACATTCTAATGCTTACTACACATTAATCATGCAAGGTTTTAAATTAATTTTCCTTGTATCATCTGAAAGATGGTACCCACTCAAATAAAACAAACCCTAATGTTTATTTGTTCCCATTTTAAATATAAATGACTAACGTACACAAGTAACTTTTTGTAACTATAATTTAAATAAAATATGGTGTACAATAATCTTAAGTAGGAAAAAAAATTTATTGATTACACAAGAACTTATATTGTAGGAAGTAGTAGGTAAATCTTTAGATATATTTACGGAACGAATATTAATAACAATAACTAATTCTTACTATTTAAGTAAAAGCAAAATTGTTTTATAACTTTTCTGAATATAATTTACAATAAGATTCATCGAAATCTAATAAAGGAATAGCACTTTCGGTAAGTTTAGAAAAGTCAATGTGAAGAAATAGAGAATTGTTTTCCGAGTTTACACAATCGTCCGTTTGTAAAGCCACTGCAACACAATGTTCATCATCTACTAAACTTTCTTGAAATAACCAATTTTGTTTCACATTATTAACAAAGATTTCTGTGTTGGTAATTAAGGAGTCAATTTTTAATAACTGCGTATTAATTTTAAAACAAATATCTTGTAAATTTATAGTAATGCCAACGCCGGTTGCTTTAACATAACTCTCTTTTAAACACCAATGTCTGCAAAACATGGCTATTTTTTGAGTATCGCTTTCACTACTATTAATTTCTGCCCATTCCACATCAGAAAATACATTCCTCATAATGCGAAAATATTCTTGCAAATTTTTCTTGCCAGAACATTCGAATTTCATAACATCAATGCCTATTAGTTTCCGTTGTATTTCTCCAGCAAAAACTACATAGTTGCCTTGGTGCGACACATTAAATGCTAGTTGCACTTCATTGGATTTGGGAAAATTCACAAACGGTTTACCCTTTTCATCTCGATCAAATTGAATTTTATTGTAAGGCATTAAAGTTGTTTCGTGTACAAATTTTCTCATCATTAGTCTACCAATAAGCGAAGACTTAAAATCTTTTTTAAAAGCAAATTTAGCCAAACGTTCCTTTTCTTCATGTTGTATGCATGCAGTAGCCAACAAAATTTCAGCCTCTGAAGGATTCCATTTGGCAAAGTTAAATGCCCATCGCACACTTTTATTAGCCATTTTGTAAAAATAAACTGTAATATAACTAAATTGATTTTCTCCACTTATAGTTGAGGTTATGAATTTTAGATTTAAGCAGAAGCACCTGAAAAAAATTAATAATCTATGTTCTTAAAAATTTGATTTTAGTTAACAAGAAATCATTTGATTTTGAATTTATTGAAATGTTATTGTTTATTCGTTCCATAAATAATCACGTTAACTCATTGTATTTAAATTTTGAAGTTAAAATTTTATTCATTAATTAGGTCATTAAAGCATTTTATAGGAATAATTAACAATGAGTAATAATAGGTGTAAAAAAAAAATCAATTAATTAACACGATTATTTCAAATCTTTAGTTATTCTTAACTAAAGAGTAGGTATCACAGTTTTGTATTTAAATAAATAAATTAACTTACCATATAAAATTGCATTCTTGGGACCACGATCCCTTAGTGACGAAGTTGCTGTAACGGCTGCTCTTTGCATAAGAGGTGTGTAACACTCGTATTCATCATAAATATCTATTTAAATATATAATTATTATAAGTTATCAAAACAAATTACACTAGTTTTAAAGCAATAACAAAATCAAAAAGATAGATAAATGTGTTATTACTACTTATAGAAAGAGATTCATAAAATCCAGCCATTTTGTATTAAAATGTTGGGATTATTTTAAATAACTTTTAATCGAAAAGATAAACAATAGATAAACAATAATTACCTGCATTAATTCGTTGTAGAATAAAAATATAACAAAATAAAATTTTTGTAAGCATAGTTACATTACAAAGTTACGCCCCAACAACCGATTCTGACGGTGACGTTTGGCAGTTGGCATAACAAACTTGAATCACTTATGAATCACCGCATGTTAGGCTCGGTCCACACTATGCTCCTCTTATCTATGACTATGATTATGTACCGAACTGAAGATAGACGCTACTAAGAGTAAAGCTGATTTGGTATTCCCTTGAGTTGCGTAAAAAATAACTTTTTGGCTATCTACATACAAAATTTGTCGTGCATGTTGCATGTATGAAATTTTTAATTTAGATGAATTTTAATATCGCGCGAATCGCTTACATAAATGGCAAAGTTCATGCCTACAAATTATTTTCAAGGTCATTTGTAAAAATTAAATACGCCGGTACAGTAGTTTAATTCTAATCATTTAATTGAAAATCTCGAATAATCTTGAGGTCATAAATAACACAACGCAATCCAACTCTTATTTTTTTACATAGACATTTCTTAAAGAAAATCTTAGAAAAAATGAGTAAAACAACAGGAAAAGTTAGATTTTGTAGTGAAATATTTTTACATTTATTAACTTACGACTAATTTTAGATTATTACTTGTCGTGCAGCTGTCGCATGGGCACCAAATGAAGATTTAAAAATTGAAGAAATTCAAGTTGCTCCACCGAAAGCACATGAAGTTCGTATTAAGATTGAATATTCGGCTGTTTGCCACACCGATAGTTATACACTGAGCGGTAAAGATCCTGAAGGAGTGTTTCCTGTCGTTTTAGGACACGAAGGAGGTGGAATCGTTGAAAGTGTTGGTGACGGAGTTACCAATGTCAAGCCTGGTAATTTTTTTGTTAATTTTAACTTGAGCATAATAATAAAAAATATGTTTTGATAAAAAAAAATTAACATCTTGAATGATAAAAGTAAGGTGCCTACTACATCTTGTTTAATTTTTTTACTCAACTCCAATGACTTCACCAATTTTATGCAAAAAACTGCAGTAACTTTTCACAAAAGCCTCAGGAGTTAGAGCATAAATAAACAGCTTCACCATCGTACATTCCAGAAGCATGACATACTTACCAAGTTTTAATCCATTAATTTAATTTATTTTGTGAATTACTTGTATCAATTTGCATGTGTATAGACCGTCTTGTGTAATCTAAATATTTGTGGTGGCAGCCTGCATAAATCAGCTATTATTGCATTTCATTGTACTGCAACGTTTTCATCATTGGGCTGAATCAGGAGGCTTGCCTATTGGAAATAAACTTAATAATGTATTATTAATTAATTGTATATTATAAGAATGTCTTACTTATTTACTTTAGGTGATCATGTGATTCCGTTATATATTCCACAATGTGGAGTGTGTAAATTTTGTAAGAATCCAAAAACAAATTTGTGTTCGACAATTCGAGTTACTCAAGGACAAGGTTATATGCCCGATGGAACGTCGAGATTTACTTGTAAAGGAAAACCTTTATTTCATTTTATGGGCTGCTCAACTTTCAGCGAATATACGGTGGTTGCAGATATATCTGTTGCTAAGGTACATTTTAATAATTTAATTTTACCGTACATAAATTTATATTATTTATTAGATAAACGATAAAGCACCTTTGGATAAATGTTGTTTGCTTGGTTGTGGTGTTTCAACTGGATATGGAGCTGCATTGAATACAGCCAAAGTAGAACCTAATAGCACTTGTGCTATTTGGGGCCTCGAGCTGTTGGATTAGCTGTTGCGATGGGCTGTAAAGCTGCCGGTGCTTCCAGAATTATAGGAATTGATGTTAATCCTGCTAAATTTGAAATTGCCAAAAAGTTTGGTTGTACAGAATTGTTGAATCCTAAAGACTATGAAAAACCAATTCAAGAAGTTTTAATCGAATTAACCGATGGTGGATTAGATTTTACATTTGAATGCATAGGAAATGTCCAAACTATGCGAGCAGCATTGGAGTCGTGCCATAAAGGTTGGGGAATGTCGGTTATTGTCGGTGTTGCTGGTGCAGGACAGGAAATTAGCACACGACCATTTCAATTGGTATGTGGCCGTGTTTGGAAAGGCACTGCATTTGGAGGTAAATAAATTATAGTACAAAACTGTTAACGTTTGATTTATTTTATGGTTATCAGTTATTAAAACACAGACCTTTACAAATGTATTTATGTTCTGCTTAAGATGCCTTAAGTTTTAATTCATTTTAGGTTGGAAAAGTCGTGATAGTATACCAAAATTGGTAGAGGAATATTTGGAGAAGAAATTAAAACTTGATGAATTTGTAACTCATAATCTAAGTTTTAATGATATTAACCAAGCATTACATTTGGTGCATATAGGTGAAAGGTAATAAGAATAGTATTGTTATCATTGGCAAGCCGTCATAAATTTTTCTTTTAATTTTTAGCATTCGATCGGTGTTGAAATTGTAGGCTTTTCTGTGGTCAAAAGGGAATGGTTATTTCAATTAATAAATAATTATTGTTTTTTTTTATATTTTCAAATAACAATAAATTTATTAATAAAAACTTGAAATATGTTTAGTAATTATTTCTTTCTTCTTTTCATCCCTTTGCTGAACTTTAGCCTTTGGTTGCTAAGTCCGAGTTGGGGAATGTGCCTGTAATCCTTTTCATTGTTGATGCTGGCAGTCATCAATTCAGGGGGACTGCCGGCTTTACATGCCCTCTTGAGATAGCTGACTGGAGATAGCAACTACTTTTTAAAGCATATCTCAAAATATTGAAACTCGGTGTAAGAGTTATTTATTTTTTAATTGATTGTGTTTTCAAAAGCTAATATCATTATGGGTTCAATTAAGTGTCCTAACAAGTTCAAACAGTAGTGTCGATTTGGAATGATTACTTGGTTATATACTATAACTACCAGGCCCAGGGAGGGCACCTTGGGCCTCGTGTCCCATGCGAAAAATTAAAAAAAATTCTTTTTGAAAGTAAAAAATTTGAATTTTGAAAATGAAATATAGGTGTAGGTATTTTCAAGTTGAAAAATTTTTACAAGTACCCTCCCCCCAAAATAAAATCCTTGCTACAGGCCTGATAACTGCAACAATTAAGGTTTTTAGTTTTATTTATACTCGTTGCACAAATTTTCTAGCAATTGAGGAGTTGAGCGGCATACTGGGGTTGCTGCAATTTTTTAACTCATGATCTATTCTTTATAACAGCAAAAGTGGGAAAATTTGAGAAAAAATCAATTACCAATTAAATGATCAACAAGCTCAGACAGAAAATTCTAATTAAGAAAATTTGTTCAAAGGTCATGTCCATCTGAAACTTTTGTTTTCCTTTATAAGCAATATTTAACTCAAATAATGTCGAGGCATTGATCTAATAATAATAATAATAATAAAATTTATTAAAAATATGCAAAATCTTTGTACAAAATAAAATTTTACATAAACTTTTAAAGGTAAAATGATCAGCAGAGCTGTTTTTCATCAAATACCCAAGATGTCGGTTCAGGCCGCTACACGTTCACTTACCCTCGACTTGAATGTGGCTTTAGTTTTGTATTCAAAAATAAGTCCAAGTATCTATTGAAGATAATACTTGCCATATACTGGAAGGATCTTTCAAATTTCGTTGTTTTATGCAACGGGACGGATGCACTTTGATTGTGTCTTAATTCCCTGGTGTGGCAGTCGCTCCTTTTTGTGAGTAAATCATGTAGGTATCTCGGTTGTTTGAATTTGTATATTGAGAACAGCTGCATTGCTAACTGTAGTTCAAATCGAGCATCCATCTTAAATATTCCTAGTCGCTTATAGATAGGTGTCACATGCTCCCTGTATCCTATGTCGTACGCAAATCGAAGACACGCATTTTGCAAAACTTGAAGTTTGGATTTATAGTGCTCTGTGAGGAATCCGTAGTAAACATTCATACAGTAATCAATATGACACAATACAAGTGCCACCACGAGGTTCCACTTAACCTGTGATGGAAGGAGATCTTTATAGCGATAGAGCGATTTTAACTTGAAGTAGCACGTACTTATAATTTTGTTAACGTGATCGGTGAATAACATTAAATTATCCCAAATCATGCCAAGATTCTTCACTTTTGAACAGAAATTTATTGCACATCCATTCAGTATCGTATCCACTCTTTTATTGTCCATTGCAGCTTTGTATCCACGAGAGCTACCGATGCAAATGCACTGAGATTTGTTAGGATTGAGAACTAGACCATTTTGGTTCGACCATTTTGAACAGACTTAAGATTATGATTTAAAGAGTTAATAACATCGTTAATATTTGTCGGATGTCCCGAGATATACAGCTGAGTGTCATCAGCGTACATATGGTATTTGCATTCTTCTGTAAGAATTCTTGGAAGATCCGCTGTAAATATAGAGAACAATAAAGGACCGAGCAGGCTGCCCTGCGGTACACCTTTGCTTATAGCAAGTTCATCCGAGCAATAGCTGTTCCATTTGATTTTTTGAGTTCTATTACTTAAGTAATTATCCAAAAGTTTTATAGCCGAGTTACTACAACCATAGTAAGATAGTTTGGCAAGTAATAACTTGTGGTTAATAATGTCAAACGCTTTGCTATAGTCCAGAAGTGCGGCAACTGTAATCTTTGACTCGTCTATGCTACGGCTTATATCGTTGGCTATCTTTGACAATGCCGTGGCTGTACTATGGTTTTTACGAAACCCTGATTGATAACTTGGAAGTATTTTATTTGTGTTGACATGCTCTAATAATTGTTCATGTATCACTTTTTCCAACACCTTGGATAGTGATGGCAGAATATTAATTGGCCGAAAATCGTCAAACTGTCTGGCGTTGTTTACTTATCTGTCGATGAGTTACGTTTATTCAATCTGGGGAAACAAAAGTGACACCTTAAACATATTTTACAGTTTCAACCTTGGTTTTCCTATCTTTTTTTAAAGTTCTTTTTACATGAAGCTTTTTTTTTGTTCTCACATATGCAAGGTGTCCCGTGACCGTGGAGAACCTTTGAGATGGTGATAAAGGACACTTTTCTAAAACAAATTTTAACTAAAATTTTGTCCAAGTCCAAATTAGGCCCTCATCTTTCATAATCCACTTTAAAAATGGTCAAAATCAAAGGACGATTTGTTTTACAAGATATACCAAAAACGTATATCTTGTGCAATCATTTCAAAGTAGGATAAATTCCCAGGTTAATGTTTTCATTTTTTTCTTCACTGTTAATTTACTTTCTACTACATGCATGTATGTCTTTCCTTCTGTGTGAATGGCTTTCCTTCAAATTTCAAAGTAATTCATTGAATCAAATGTACATTAAAGAGGGCTAACAAGTTAATAAATAATAAGATAAGAAATAAACATAATTTAATTCAAAAGATAATTTGATTTATTATGATACAAAATGAATAAGTAACAACAATCAAATATCGAAATTAGTTTTAATGCAGCATTTTATTCGCAATTATTTCAGCTAAAACTTCATCTTTAAACGTTATTAATAAAAGCACCAACTTTTTATCATCTTTCATAACATGAAAATTTTCATATGGTATTAAATCAATAAATTTCAATCCATTGGATCTATAATTTTCACCTAAATATGCTAACAAATAAATAATGTATTTGTTTAATAAGTAATTGTCTTCTTTTGTATTGCAAGCAGGTTTAAACACTTCCTAAAAAAATAATATTAATAAAATTTGTATTTGCATATTTATTTCATTTCTTACTTTGATGATAACAAAATATTGATCCAAACACCATTTCAAATTATTACATTGTAAGGTATTATTTGCTGATATTGCAGTGTGTTCACAAAAAATTTGTAAAGTCTTGGTCAACATTTCCATTACACTTTTATTATCCAATTTTGATTGAATTTGCTTTATTATCAATATCCATTCTTTGGCATCACATTGTGTTAAAATCTAAAAAGAAACAGAACAATTAATATTAAAACTTGCCCCACGGCAATTTAGGTGTCCATCTAATGATAGCTTTACAACCCGTTGTAGCAACTAACAAGGAAGCACCGTCAGTTAATGGAATTTTAGGACCGAACTGGAAGGCGGTTATAGGCTGGTTGATTTTTGTTGAACTTAGTTGGTACAACCAGCCTTCCATATACTTGAGCTAAAGCACACTTTTTGCTCACAGGCCATAAATTATTAGAAACACTATCAAAAAATAATCAAATATAAAATAGAGTAACAGACACATCTGAGGCTAGAGTAGCAAGCTCCTTCAGATGTAAAACAAGCAATACACACAGTACCAGCAGTGGCTTCGAATATCGCCAATGCTGCTGTTGGAATAAAATAGGATTTGTCCTAAATTAAAGTTAAAGAAGAACAACTATCAAATATGTTAAGGCCAGCCACCAAAAATAATCTTTCCTGTGATGCAAGCAAACTAAGCATTCAGGTAGTAGTATAGTTCAAAATTGGAAACAGTTTTGGGCAAGAGTTGACTAACCCTGATTCGAAAACACACTTTTTCCTATAGAAATAAGTTTACAAAACGAAAGAACGCAAAAATACAAGCTCTCTAAGGTGAGGATCAATCTTGTCGGAGTTGTAATAAGGCCACAATTTAATTTTGAAAATTGCAATTTTCCATAAGAAATACATGCAGTGTATTATTGCGTAATATTACGCAATAATTTTATGCAATTTTGGTAAGAAGTTTGGCAAGAAGAAGTTTGGCAAGACCCTCTGGGTCTTGAAGGTTGCGGAGAATAGGTTTTGACAACGCAACCAAATCAGAAACGAATTCACAAAAGTGATTTTTTCGAAAATTTGTTGTCCGATCACAAATTTAATTCTTTTATTAGCTAATTACATCATTATCTATCATAATTCGTCGTAAAACCGAGATTCTGGTATATTTACTGTCGCCACAACCTATTTCAATTTTGGGGGCGGGATTACACTTCAAAAAGAGCCAATAAGTAAATTGCATTGTTAATAAATTTATAAAGCCGTTTTTTCAAAATGTGAGCCGTCCGCAAATTTTAATTTTTTATGTATATCTGGCATTATTATCTTTCATAATTTACAAAAGAATAGTAAAATTCGTAATCAGAGTTAATCGACCCTCGCCCAGTTTTGTAAGTCTTATAACTTTCACATGTGACTTAGCTCTGGTTTCCAAAAAGTGAAAACGGTGGAACGCATTTAACAAATTATATGCCAAAAACACAATAATTACTAATTGATTAGATCTATAATCGATTAATAAAATAATAGAATAGAGAGAATAGAATAGATAATAATAGATTAATCTATAAAATTATAATGTATATTCAACATAAAACAAATTATTTTTTGCCTTTGGAAAAAATGTATAAAAAACCTGAAATAATCATTTACTGAAATGATAATTTGTGTTAATGCTCATTAAACTACCAGTGTGTCAAGGGTATTACTTTCTAATTTGGCTTTCTTAGTCAGATTTATATCAAATTGTATAAAATTTTGAAGTATAACTTAAATTTTTATTTTAGCTAACTTGAAGTTTTTTTAAGTTAAATTGCCTATAGAATGCAGCTATAGTTCAATAGTTGAACCACCTTAAATTGAAATTTAACTAAGAATGAAAAAAATGTTGTGTCAACAATGTAATAGAACTTACCACAATTAATGGAACTACCATGTTGTGAATATCATGTATATCCAATGACTTATAATAGGTTTCAAGAAATGTTTTTTCCGTTTTGCCATTAATAAGTGCACAATAATATTTGGTTAATTCTTGTTTTCTTTCAAGTCTTGAAAATATATCTAAAAAAATAAAATACTTAAAACCGATCTTTTCACTTTTCGTTCAACTTCCAGGTAAAATAACCGAGTCACCAATAATCAACATAAATTTACAGGACAAACAGTTACTTAGAAGTTTAACGGGAAGTAAAAAGTGCCCTAATTTGTATAATAATTAATTCATGAAAATGATTAAATTATGTCTTAAAATATTAAGAGGTTAAATAGACAAGCATTTTTGCCCTAACTTTTAGATATGTATAATATTCATGTTCATTAAATTCCAAATTTGAAAACGTCGCGTAGAAAACGCTCGTCTATTTGAACCTTAACAAATTTATTAAACAATAACAACTTGAAGGAAAAACTTGCATATTTTAGATTTATCTCTTTAAGTTAAATTTTAAACAATTAAAAAAACAAACAATCAGGCCTATTATGTATCACAAAATGTATTTTAAAGGTAACCGTTATGAAATAACATAAAGGATTACGTCAAACTGGTGACACTTTAAATATTAAAAAACCTTTATTATAGAACTCATAACACGATGAACATAATAAAGGTTTTCTTAACCTTTAAAGTGTCACCGGTTTGACATAAACCTATGTTATTTCACTTTAAAATAACTTTGTGATACATAATAGACCAGATTATCATAAAAATTCAAACTGCCTTCCATTTCATTAATTGTAAACATTATTTTTGCCACATTCTTCTAATACCATTAAAATGTCAAAACCTTCTAAATTTAAAAATTTCATTGTTTTAATTTCTGATTTATGCAATAACAATCAATTTTTCAATTTTAATGGAATAATTCGTCGAAAGGGATGGGGACAATACAATTTCTTTTCTAAAAAATTTGCTTACTTCTGAGTGACTTTTTCAATAACACCATTTTCAATCCCCTTTGTTATTTTTTCGACATTTTGAAGCAAACTTTTCAGGATGCAGGGAATCCCAGAATAACCATTCGATTCTTTATGTAAGTCTTTGTGATTAAAATATTTTTCCCAACCCTCATGACTAAGCGTTTTGGAAAAAAATACCTAATACGGATGGTCTGTCCCACCCTGTACAATAAATTTAGAAGAAAAAAGTGTATTACCGGTAAAATTTGAACGAAGTGTGGTTTTAATTTTAGGATTCAATTTCAATAAAAGTTCTATGGCTACTCCAAGATTATGCTGCTTATTGAAGCAGAAATTTAAGGAAGAAGTTCTTGAAGTATCGATTATTTTAATAAGTATCTCGATCAGTGTTAATGGGATCTCATCATCAATATCTTCACATAAATTCTAAAATTCATAACAATATAACATTAAAGTATCTACATTGTTGGACTAAAAAATAATAGCTGTCAATGTGGTTTATAAAAAACATAGTTGCATTAGGAAAACGGAGTGACCAAATATTTCTTTCTAAATTTATTTTACACTTATAAAAGTCAATTGTATTCAAGTAATTATTTTTTCAAAATAACTCCCTTTTGCTTTCATACCCTTAAATATTGTGGCCAATCATAAATTGCAGTACGCACCACTTTTATTGGTATTGACGCTGCTGACCTGATCCAATCCCATTTCAAAAATGTAATATTTTTATATTTATATTAAATATTTACTGTAATGTCTTAATAACAGAATTTATACACATAAATATATGTATACACTGTGTCGGTTGTATTGCACATAAACAGATTTTAATCTGTTTATGTGTATAATTTCAGTCAACACAAAAAGAAAGAACATATGTCGTTTCAATAATTCAACACCAAGTTTATCCTATAAACCAAACAGCTGATCATAATGTGGCTAACATGCACACAATAGCTTTATTTCTGTCTGTTTTGAAATTGTCAGACACACCCGCAAATAGGTTTTAGCCTGGAAATTTTCACGTGGTTCATGTGCATGCAAGTTTCAAAATATTTCAAATTGCCGCAGAAACAAAGCTAATGTTTAAAAAA
Organism: Lycocerus yunnanus; assembly: GCA_036346125.1. Taxonomy (NCBI): domain Eukaryota; kingdom Metazoa; phylum Arthropoda; class Insecta; order Coleoptera; family Cantharidae; genus Lycocerus; species Lycocerus yunnanus. The sequence continues at coordinate 882,666 of JARFIX010000086.1, forward strand.
ATAAAAAGTTACCAACATTTAGCAGTTGAAGTACCATATAAAGTAAATCATCATTTTCATTTTGATGTAACGATTCCACCTGGGGCATTAATATATTTGAGATTAATGCATATTTTGAAAAATAATTTAAATTTAACATTAACTTTATCAAATCTGTGTAATTGGCATAATTGATCGTAGATATTGGATTGCTTAATAATGTAGTATCTAAAATAGATTTAAAACATTCGGCCATTGTTGGTACGGATTTAATAAACTGAAATAAACTTGCTAATTTGGTAATAAATACCGCATTTTGTAAACATCTATTACAAAACATTTGCAAGATAAGTTGAGGATTTAGCAAAAGTAATACGTAAATATTTTTCATTACATTTTCTTCAACTTCACTACTGCCAGTTATTTTGTTTAACAATGGAGTTAATTGTCCATTAATGTTGTCCATCTCAAAAATAACATTATCTATGCTGTGTTCATGGTAGTAATCTTGAATAAGAAGTTGTATATCAGCGATATTTAAAATTTTGATACATTCCAAGATCAAATTTTTGTGAGAAGAATTTTCGCCTCTTTTAGTGTGACTCATAAGTATAGAGACATCTTCGCGAGTACACATTTTCATGCACATATTTAAACAATCGATGGAAGCAGTATCTTCAAATAAATTTTCGCTTTTTAATAAAGCTTGAAACCAGAGCTTTTGATATTGATCAGCTTTATTGACGTTTTTTACTATCGTTGATGAGTCGGCTGTTTTCATGGAATTCTTAATAACCTCGTCACGACTTCTAGCCGAACATACTTTTTGAAGCATTTCCTTAGCAGGATCGTAATTTTTTAGGTATTTCTTGATTTCATATGCTTCAATTGCAATTGCATCTTGTAGCGATACATCATCTACCGAAACCTAATGAATAATAATCAATAATTAAATTATTACTTTTTGTTCTAAATAAATTTACCTCTTCCCAACTAGCATAGACATCTAACGAAACTTTATATAATACTGTATCGCAAGCGTTGATTAAGCCTAGAAGTAGAGTGTCACTTTTGCTATTTTCCAATGAACACTCTTGTATTAATCGAAATAAATATAAAAGTATATATCCATAACTCTGTAAGATCTTTGTTTCTTCGCTATCATTTAAGTCATTTGTAATATCTAATGGTGCCATATTTTTCATCAGATCTTTAAAATGAGCTGTTAGTTTAATTACCTCCAAGTTATTCTGTAATAAATTATTATTGTATATTTTGGTTCAATTCATTCAATAGCTCAATTCTTACCTGATCATTCAATTTTGTAACAATTCTAATAATTGTTTTCAAATATGCAAAAGTGTATTCTAAACGCTTTTCTGGTAGAAAATGTTTTAAATAAAACGTAATTTCGTTTAACATCTCTATAGTTAATTGAATTGGCAAATCCAAAAGTAATAAACAAAAGTGTTCAGTTAGGTCCAATCGGATGATAACATTTGCAACGACACATTTAGATAATACAGGAAGAGTATTAAGTATATGTGAATATTCTTGTACTTGTGACAAAGACTTATTTTTAAATTTAATATTGGCAATAAATAATTTCAGAATATTTTGTGCCTCTGCAGAGAGCTCATCTAGAATTCCATCGTTGTTTAAATATTTTTAAAAAACTGGACTGCTTAACTGCATCTATTACTATTGCAATGTTCTTTTCATTTCCTACAAAAATTAATAAATCGTCATTACTCAAATTTGAATATGTAAATCGTTTCATTTTGATAAGACATATGGATATGAGATATCAAATTAAGTTAAAGTGAAAGTTAGCTGTTATCCGTTATTTCAGATCTCAAGCTCAGAAATATAACTAGATCCACATAAGTTCTTGTATACTACTAGTATGAAAGTTATGTACACGCTGTCACTAATAATGTCCAATAATCGAAAGAATAACTAGAGAAAAATAATGCAGCTACTTTCTGAGTAGTCAACTTACTTTAAAATTTCTGCAAAAGAAAAAGTGCGTTGCCGGTTTCATAAAAATTCAAAATATACACTACCAAAAATATTTTGATTAAAAAAATTACATATTTCTGATACCTTTTAAAATAAATTTATATAAAAAAAAATGTATTACCAATTAAATGTCCAGTTTTCAATATCTTAGGAGAGGTTTTCTCTAAATTTTCAAATATCCTTGCCATTCTACAAGCACTTTCGAAGTCATACTTGGACAATTTATATTAAAATTCCTAGAATATATATTTATGTATACAACTTCTTCAAAACTTCGGTAACTGATTGTAACCTAACTTATCTTCAATTTGACAAAACATAAATCAATGGCAGCGTTCATGCGTTCAAAGGAACGCACCAAGAGTTCCACTGTTTCTGAAGTTTTTGATAATCATTTTTTACTCTATTTTTGTGGTCAAGTCTGATATGCAGACAGAGTCAAATAATTACTGACATTTTCAAATAATCAAAAACTCTCTTAGTAGTGATCAAACATCGATTAAATGAAAAATTTGCTCAGTGCCAGTCATGACTTATACGATTTAAAGTTATTTTAATATTTTAAGGTCAAACTTTGAATTAAATTATAATGGTAAAAATTTAATTTTATTATATTGCCTTTGAAAAATAGATTTTGCAAGAACAAATTTCCTGTTTTTGATGTTATAAAAAAAACGCAACATATTAATTTATAGAAAATAAACTATAATTAAAGAGTATATATACTCTATATATATATCTATATACTCTTTGGTAGTAGACAGTAACAGCTTAAGCAGAGTTAAACTAACAATAAGATCAATTTAGAATTGATTTATTATTATAATTTGAAGCATAATTATTTGTAATGTCATAAAAAATGTACCACCGTAATGATTGTATATAAATTTAATTATTGCATCAATAATCTGTAAATTATCTTTTCAAACAATTTTTTTTACAGTATTTTACCAAGTTGGCAGACTTTACCGAACTTCTCCATTCTACTGTGGTTTGTCACTGGTCCGTCACAACACTGGCTAAAAGTTATACATAACATACATAACCTATAATAGAAAACAATACGAAAGATGTGGGTACCTTTCAATGTAGATAATTGCAATTATATGATAAAATGTAAACAGGAGAACATTTCGTTGTGTATTTAACTGATATGAAACAAATTTGGTTCGAGGATTTATCTAATAACTATTTATTTGAACGTTATAAGGTAAGCAAATGGAAAAATTGGAAAAGAGATGTGAGTAATAATTTCATTCACTTCGACTAAAAGATTGCTAACTACTTTGGGTAATAATTTTGTTTTTAATATTTTTATACTTGTATGCTTTACTTATACCATTATATTTAATTATTTTTGTTTTTAAAGTTAATAAAATTAGAGGAAAATTTATGTCGACCTAACATTGCCATACCATGCTTGGATGTAATAAGAGTGAACCAGTTGCAACAGATAGTCACAGTTGTATGATTTTGGACTTATGTAGCATTTTATATTGCTTCTTTTTGATGAAAAGAAATTGTGTTACCTGTAGACTGGCAAGTTACTTTGCTGTCTCTAATGTAAATAGCACTGCGAGTTGACTTACTAGAACTTACGACAGCGGTTATCAGACATTTACTTGCAAATAATGTAAACAACTAAATTTGCAGTTACGCGATTTCTCGCACTACTTCCAATTGGTTTACTACGTACACTACGTCCAATTTCGATATTGTTGTGAGTTCATGTGCAATGTCTACTGAAAAAGTGAAATGGTGTGACAGCGAAGGGAAGATTTTAATAGCGTGTTACAAAGAGTATTTCTTACTGTGGGACTTACGCACTCAAAATTATAAAAATAAAATAAAAAAATCAAGAAGTTTTGGAACGTTGGGCGTTAAAATTTCAGACGGACGCTAATGAAATTAGCTGAAAACTACTCAATCTCAGGAACTAAAAAAATTAAAATTTGAAAGAGTAGAGTAGAATCGAACGAGTCTTTGTATCAATATGGCCCTATTTCTCTGCTTTAATTTTTATTCAATCATGCGAATAAAATTTCGAAACTACTGAACATCTCCAATATTTTAACTCGGCAAATTTATTGTAACCTCCTAAACTTTCTCTTCTTAATAACCATTCTCTTACCCAATAATTTTTATTTTTCTTATATTTTTAAGTATATTTTTCATAACAAACAAGTAATATCACTGTTGCATGAATCCATCTTACTAAGCATTACTAACAAACTTGTGTGATAATATATTGCAATCAGTGTAAATGGATATGTGACAACTCGTAGAAGTTCAAACTCACAAATTTGTGACGGTTAACTAGCGACAATTATTGCTAATACTGTTAATACCCAAGGAATTTGCTCGTGTGAGAATTGTCGCAAGTAACTACCCAGTCTGCAGGCACTTTTACTTAGCTTAGAAATTGTGTTACTTTTTACCTTGATTGAACTAATATGTTTCTTAGGAATTAAATCCAATGATCGAATGTGATTCGTTATGTGATAATTCCATTCAAGAAAAAATTACATCTTTAATAAATGAAATTAATGATGAAAGTAATATCAATGTATTACAACAAAATAACCAAATAATTACAGAATTGAAATGTACATTGCCCGAGTTTTCTACATTATCAAATTTTAAATTAAAGTACAGATTTATTATGTCGCTGGGAGATCAGAATATGGTAATATAAATTGTATTTATTAAGTTTTTCTAAATTTGTCTTTTTATTTCATAAACACCATAGTCAAAGTTAATGGGAAATGTATGAATTTTTTAAAAAGCATTATATTTCAGTACTTTAACGAATTTACTTTACCTTTAACACAAACTGTTTGTTACTTGGAGATTAGACAAAAAAAATTAGTAGAGCTATTGAAAAATAAAGATAAAGAAATTCAAGAACACGAACTGGGTGGAAGCGAATTGGCTACAAGTTTGTTATTATAATATTTTCTTTTTTTATATGTAAATTGTATATTTTAGAATCACTAGTAACAAAAAAGTTTGATGGAACGAAATTGCATGATAATGTTCCAAATGATCTATTTATTAAGGTCTTTAGCAGATCCAACGCTTTTTTTCAAAATTTTATACAAACATTTGGTACAAGTATATTAAAAGCTAATAAAGTAAGTACTGTTGTAAACTCAATTTTTAAATTAAATATATATTGATTTTTAAGATACAATAAGATAAAGAAGATAATCAAATAAGTCAAGAAACAATAATATAAAAGGAGCATGAAATTATAATAAATAAAATTATTTTTATAGAAAGGTTAATTTATAATAATTGTATATCTATTAATAATTGTTGTGTAGTCTAGATAATTTAAACTAAAGAATGATTCAAGGCATTTTTAATCAAAATATTATTATTAATATTTATTATAGGATGTATCCTATAAACTCTTGTCCTATATTCTCTAACATTATAAATTTATTATTCAATTTGTTATTGTTACCTATTCCTGTTCTTTAGTGCTAATAACTGTTATGTTGAAGCATACATTTTGTATATATTCTAAATTGTACCTAAATAAAAAAAAACTCTGCAAGTAACAAATTATAACTGGATCACAGCAATGTGTTGGATGCAACTAGGAATAAAAACACCAAAGAAAGAAACACTGTTAACTGCTTTCTAGCCTACCGGTGTGCGCTTACAATACACAGTTCATCCACTTATAGTTTTTGTTAAAGTATTAATTTTGCATAACCTAAAAGAGATATTGATGTCTCTGTATTGATATTTTTGATGTATATTATGTTATGTTTATAATTAGTTTAAATACATACTATGTAAAAGTTTTGAGCTTTCATACTTTGTAGAATCTTGGTGAAAATACGTTTTTACTCTGACATGTTGTGTAAATGTATATTTTGTTTATAAAAGCACGAAATAAATAAATCAAACTCAAAACTACATTTTTCAAATTGGACAAAATGATAACTCTTATAAATATTTATTGATTCTCTTGAAAATTTGATGTTTATATTATAGAACTTATGAAATATATTAATAATTATATTATAGAAATACTTATAGAACTTATGTTATGATGATAATACCTTCAGAGTCGAGTCAGCTATTTTACAATTAGCAACAGATAAAAATTGCAACAAAATCAGGCTTGAAATTAGACTAAAAAATTTTCAGAACAAATCTAAAGGAGTCAGGCAAATGACTATGTCATTTGACTCAGAATACCCCAAATACGTTTTATAAGGAAATAAATATAATATTATGTATAACACTATTTTTCTAACCCCCCCCCCATTAGTGTGAACACTTGCGTTAATTTGAACATGTCTTAGGATTTTTGTGTTCACAGAATCGAGCTTCTACTGTAGTTTCATATACATACATTTATAATACAGTCGTGTGTAAAAATAAAATATCGCTATTTTGAAAATTGGTAAAGATTTTTTGAAAACGACCATAGCACAACCTTCCGGTAAAAACTGATTCGTTTTACTATTTTAGTAAAGCAAAAATAATAAATATTAAGGGCATTACAGCCTTGATTAAATTCTAGCTTTTTTCGACCTTTTTTATACGCTAAAATAGCTTACTACTTACTTCCTTCCGATGGCAAATAGCTTTTTTAGAGCTTTAGCCTACTCTATAATGCCTATTCACGTATTTCGATTAATCGCTGACTCTTCCCAATTTCCCCAGCTAAAATAACTGGCAAATTGTAATAAAATTGTATAGAATAAAATACACAATTGGGGTATATTGTATTTGAAATCGTCATAACAGGCTTGAAACTATTATGTAGATAAATTAATAGATTATTAAGTTTTATATATTTATTAACAAAATAAAAGTATTTGATTCAAATTTTTTAAAATTATAAGGTTAAATGAACAATAAAACGAAACATTATTTGTGAGCTTTCAGCAATGGTTACTGCTGTCATCAGACATTTTAAAATAAAAGTAGCCTAGAGGCTACTTTATTTATAGTAATTAATGTATTTAAGTAAAAGATTTAATTAACGTTTTTTGTTGCTTTTCTTGATATTTGCTGCTTTCATTAACAATTTTGGTAATAATACTCAATTGCAAAGTAATAGTGGCATAATCACTTATAAAATTATGAATGGACATTATAAGGAGTGTTAGGTAAAGTTATATCTAAAAAATTGTCAAAATCAATATCCATCCATCTAGGAACCTGAAAATTAAATATACAATTGTTTCTTCTAAAAGTATTTATAACAATAATTAATTACATTAGTTTGGTTGTTGAAACTAGATGATCCAAAATTTAATTTGTGACTTTTTGGAAATGGTGCTGTTGTGTTAATTAATATCATAATTCCATTTGAAAGAGCCGTTATTTTTTTCAATGATAGCGCATAATTGTCTTTCAAATTTTTACTTGAAGAATATAACCTAAAATACGAACATAGTGAACATTTTATTTAAATTGAGGATGTGCAAAATAACTGAAGCAGTCGTAATGAATAATAAATTATAAATTTGTGGTAGCAATTAAAATTTTTTTCCAAATTAAATTAGTAAGTAAAGGCGCACTTAAGGTTTCTTCAGCTTTTCGTAATGTTTTGGGTTTATGGTAGTACATAAAAAAATTTTGTATTAAAGAAATACTAATGAGAATTCTCCAAAAGTTCTCTATTGATAGATTTTCAATTTATTATTATTCGTTACGATAGGAAGCAGAAGTTTTTAAAAATATTGAAAATATAGATTTGTTTTTTGGACGTGTTCTGAACTATTCTGAACAGTTTCCGATTACGTCACTGACAGCTTTTCAGAGCCAACCAACACATTTGGAACAGCTTATCGTTGATGTAAATAACATAAACTTAAAATATTTTCTAAATAAGTTGTCATTGCATTGTCAAATATGTAAAATTTAAGTTATAAGATATTACTACTTAAATTGCAATATCTTGTAGCTCAAATTATTCATATTAGATACCACAGTTACAATTTATTTATAAAATATTTTGAGGTTGGGTTATTTACATCAACAATAAGTTGTTCCAAAACTGTTCGTTGGATGTTGGCTCTGAAAAGTTGCCAGTGTGATGAAATCGAACTATTTAGAACAGTTCAGAGCACATGTCCAACGAACAAACCTAATATGTTCGGGTAAATGATTGTGACTTGACATAAACACATTACTTACCCTAAAATACTTTTTGTGGTTTTTTAACCAAATTTGAAATTTTAGGAAGGATTGCTTGTTTATTCTTAGTATTTGAGAATTCCAATTCAGCAGTGGAATGAATAGCCTTAAAGTGACAATTTTTCTGTTAAAATATACATTTGTGGTAAAAATTATGATCACCTTCTGGTTATTATTTTCATTTAAAATGGAATTGTCGTTAGGTAGCATATTTAAATTTTTTGGAGATTTGTTATAAGTTCCCCAAAAATAAATGACATCATTATCAGTTGCAGCTATTGTATAGGTTGGTCCACAGCTAATCATCTGGAAAAAATTATGGAGTTATAATACATACTGTCACACTCTAAACATATTATCACACCAAGAAAGGTGAGAGGCTTGATATTGTAATATATGTAAATACTTAAGATTTGAATTTGTACCCCATTGTCAGGGTTGGTAACCATGGGGTTAGATTACCAACCGTACATGTACATAAGGAGTAGTTTAGTTAGATATAGTTAGTTTTTTGTACCTCTTTTAGGTTAAAGTTTATTTATTGAAATTGTGAAAGTATTAAAGTTTAAATATTTATTTGTGTAAATAAATTGTTATAAAGTAAGGACTTTACAGATATCAGAACAATTTTACGGGACTACGATTGATGACGCTGCTTGGGTGTTTGCAAATAGGCCGAATAGGAACCGATCGACTAACGCTCCGCACTTTTAAGTACATATGCTCATGGCACAAACGGTCCCCAATACTAAGACCAACGCAAATCCGTAAAGATTCTTTATCTAGCAAAATGCTCAAGTGGGAAGAAGGATGCGTCACAAGCATACACCGGATTCCTTTTCAGATATAGTCAGAATACGGGCACGATCAATATCTGAAGTTCTTCTAGGTTAAATTTTTTATTAGCATTATTGAAAATTTTCAAAAAAAAAGTTTTGCAAAAATATGCAGATAAGATAAATTGATTACATTTTGATAAGGCACATCGTTGTTAACAGAAAGTGAACAGTTGGATAAGATTTTCATTTAATTTTCTCATTTTATTTGTGTATGTGCCTTCAGTGCAAACTGTTATAAAATTTCCACCATCCCCCTTCTTTTATACTTTTGGTGTAAGAATAAAGAGATTTTCACTTGACCATGTTAAAACATGTGGTTTTAATTTACTTTCATCAAGAACTTTGGAATTTCGTTGTATTACTCACTGTTTTGTAATCAAAGAGACTTTTGGCAATGACCTTTGGTACTCGTACCACACAATCAACCTTCTTTAAAGTGCCATTGCAACCAGCACTAGTAATTTGAGCTAAGAATGCTAACTTAAAAATATAGGTAACTGGAGAAAAGCACATAAACTAATATTACCTTAATATTTTCTAATAAAGTAATGGGTTGAGGATATTTGGTAGTGATACAGTGCCCAAAACCTAATTGCCTTCGGTATTTTTGCCCATTCCAAAAGCTTTACCAGAGTGGCTTATTACAATGGCATGATCCTTTCCAATATGCATATTTAAAATTTTTTCTTTGGATATGTTAACTTTCTTGTAACTTAATATATTTGATTCATTTAATATTCCAAGTTTATTATAACTATTATCTCCACAGACAAACAAATCACCATTAACATCAATGCACACTGATGAATTAAATTCAGCAACTATGTTGACTATGTCATTGTCGGTCGGCAATTTTACAGGAGTAGGGGTGCAGCTGCAAATATTGTAAGCATATAATGAACATTTTTAAATACCATTACTAGAACCAGTAATTACCAAAATTTAGTATCTCCCATTCCTAATTGACCATCAGAGGATAATACCCACGAGTAAACTGTTCCATTTGATGTTAACGCCAGTACATGATGCAATCCACTACTAATTTGAACGATATTTGAACTTATTAAAGATTCTGAAAAATTTCGTGTAAATTAGTTAAATTTTTCATATTTATCAAAAAGTCCGCCAATCAACTGTTACCATAGTTTTAGTTCCGCGAATAAAATTTAATAAATAATAAATACCGACCTACATAATATCTCGTTGTTTATTGTAAAATTTTTATCAAAATTTTTTAGCAATAATTAAAAAGCAAAATACTAAATGATGCTGCGTATTTTGAGACGTGAAAGAAAAAATACCTTTCGGTCTTATACATTTTTCATTAAAATCTGTTGTAATGGGAAGTAGGAATTTAAAACAACCCATTTCTTATGTTAACTTTTTATGTTCGGGGGCGCGGCCGGCCACCCGGTATACGGAAATGCTTCTTTTTAAATCTGTTTTAACTTTACAAAGGTATAAAGTTAAAAATTATTTGTAATGCAAAATATTTATATGTGTATAAGAAGATAACACTTCAATTGGCGGTTTCTGTAACACTTATTACCTACTATCGTTGGCCTTAAACAGTTATTCCAGTTATTGTGGCCTAAACAACCATATTTGCCATTTCCGCATGTAAATACAACACCATCTTTATTTAAAAATACACTAAATTCTTCTCCAGCAGCACAACTTAAAAACAGATAAAATCTTAAAATAGAGAAAAATGTATTCTAAAAATTTTTGGCCCACCCTTAATCGCTGTCTGAATCAATCAATCATCAATGAACGAGGGTTAACCGATAAACTTGCTAAATAATTGCTTTCACAAAGAAGTAACTTTTTAAGTTTGATGATCGAATGACATAATAGTCATAGGCATCGAATATAGGGTGAGAAGCTAGGGAGCTACATATTGAGAATGTTGGTAACATTGACTGCAGTTTACTGTTTACTCTTCAAGGTTTTATGACAATTGGAGTAAAAATGCTTGTTTATATTAAATTTGATACAATAATTAATTGACAAAAAACAAAATTGATTCAAATCAATTTGCTATCAGGGTAGTAATCGTTTAAGGGGTTACATGGGTTTCAAAGATAAGAAAAGCATGATTGATTGAACGAAAGATTAAAAAACTGAATTTTGAATTTTTGGCTGAGTTGTTTGTAACAGTTTCGTTAAAATGTACATCACATATGGCCTTGCTTTAAGCTGCAAATGAAGAAAAACAAAAACCTTCGTTCAAGCATTAGACAATCGTATCTAGAGGAAATGTGCAAAATTTCAATAAGATCGGTGCATTAGTTTTTGAGAAATCGTGTTCACCGACTGAAAAAATACAGTTTTGAGAAAAAAGCGATTAAAGCGATATTCTATTGATTAATTAGATCAATTAGAGGAATTTTCCAAAGGTTCGCTCTCCTAGAGTTTCACCCCGATTGACTTGAAACTTTGGGAAAATATTCTTGACAGGTACTATTAAAAAAAAAATGAATGTGTTAAAATTTCCAAACCCATGTAACCCCTTATCTCGGACAGTGGGGTTTTTATAAATATTTAAAAAAGGTTTTCTTCGTAATAGTAAAAAATTATTTTTTCCACTACTAGCCGTATAGGCTATCATTTTGACGTAGGTGTTGACTGAGCGAAGTACGCCTTCTGTCACTTGTAGTAAATAATTTTTCAATTATTGACCTCAGGTGAATAATTATCGAATGTCCATTTTTTGAAAACTTCGCAACAGCTTTAAAGAAAATTTATATTTGAATTTTATGACGTTTGACCGTCTTTATGTCAAAATTATTTTCGAGAAAGTGTTAACATTAAAACAAAAGACTGTCATTTGTTTTATAATTCGAAATAAATAAATAATTAAAACGTTTTATTTATTAATATTTAGAAGAGTTAACAAACCTAGTAGTGAAAAAAATTGTATATACCCCTTGGTCTATAATATACTATTTTCACTTGTTTTATATTCGTATATGTATTTTACACTTGTTATGTATTATAATTTGCAACAAACGTTAAAACAATAGAAAACTGAAAGTTTGTATATAGGAAACCAATTTTTCGAACGCATTTTCACAAATTTCTAATTGATGTTAATTTAATTTAAGCATATTATTGAATTTGGTAGAAAAACAATTAAATGAATAAAACTTGAGATAATTATAGATACCTAATTATATTCTTGCCTCTCAAGTATTCTACGCAAATAGGGAATTTACGTGAATTGCAAGTTGTTCCATGAGCTAATTGTCCAAAAGAGTCGTTACCCCATGTATATACTAAAGAATCTAAAAGTTTTAAAATTAAAGTAAAATTAAAACATAATATAATATAAAAAGTGTAATATAAATTCAAATTATTTAAAATATTTTTTCAACTGCCTGCATAGTTAGTCGATCGTTATTGACAAAAATATAATATTATGACACATTTATTTTACTAATTTTTGTCGATATTTACTGATACTTTTTGTAGACAGTTGAAAAAATAGCGCACGTGTCTCAATCCGTAAGTATTTTTGCAGCCTCGAATGTTTAGAAAATCTCGGCTTCGCCTCGATTTTCCAAACTGCATACTGGTCGACAAAAATTACACTTACGGTTATCAGCTCGTAATTTACTATTTTTACTCTTTATTTGGCGATGTGTTAACAGAATTTACTCGTTTTATTCACAATGGAGGAGTTTGGCTAGTTATTGTATTTTATTATTTCAGGTCAAACTGAGACAAGTTATTTTCTAGATTTCTTTGAGTGCATTATAGCATGAGAAAAAAATTTTCTAAATTCAAAAGTCATGTTTATGACGTAGTTGACCTAAACAAGTAGGGTTTAAAAACCAATCAGAATTATTAAAAAGTGTGATGCTGCCAAGTGATTTTTAACTAATTGTTGGTAATGCAGATAATTGCTATGTCCATTTTGAAATGGACGTTAAATGTTTGCAAATAAAATTAAAACACGTGTCATATCTGACAGCCACCAACTTAGGCAACATCGCTCATCTGCGTTTAATTTTGATTGAAGAAAAAAAATTTTTTTTTAATTCAAGGTTGAACAATTTTAATTGTACAGAGATTGTTGAGACCAACCAATTGCATCAGTATCCTGCATTTTTATCCGACTTTTATATTCATGTTATTTAAAAAATTTAAAACTAATAAAACTCCTCCATTGGCGGTGCTTTTATAAGTTTGGTTCCACAAAAATGAAGTATTTTACCTTTAGTAACTGCAATAAAGTGGTTACCATTTCCAGAAAAGTCGATAATTACATTTGATGGCAACTCAATTGGAGATAAGTTGACATTATCATCAAATTCATCTAAGTAATATAAAATTGACCTTTCTTTATTGTTATTATTTCTACAAAGCAAAGTATTATAATTAATATATTTGTTAACAAAATAATAAACTTCATAAAATAAATATACCAATAAAAAAATATAAATAAAATAAAATACAAACAAAAAATGAAAAATGTAATCTACAGAATTAAATGGTAGGTTTAATCTGATATAGAAGCTTTAAAAGCTCATATATGATTCATAGATCATTTTAAATATCGTATATAATTATATATTATATTTTGATACCCATGGAACATATTGTATATTATTTGTAATTATATTGTAATAATTAAATTAAAACTATATACATAGGGTACTGGCAATTTGGAAATTCCGGCAATGTGCGGAATGACTAGACATTCCGCAAACTCACCAATTTACCAGACATTATGCAAAAGAACTACAACTTTGGGTGATTTACTACTACACTATTTGTGGCAATCTGCAAAATGCCTGATGCTCTAGTCAATTTGAAGCTTAGAAATGTCTACTTCTCACATTGACTAGGCGGTGTGCGCAATGCTTGATTCTGTCAAACTTCGTTGTTCAATGTTAGTGTTACATAATGGCAAGTGGCAAGAATAGAAATATTTTTAGAGAAATTAAATAGGTACATTATGTAGTAAGTAATAAGAACTATAACAATGGGTTCATTTCGTGGAACGAAAGAGAAAACATCATTAATATTTTGAAGTTTGTGCAAGAAAAAGATAACAGCAAGTATTACATATTAAAAAAGTGGTATGTACAAATTTTAAGTTAAGTTAGGTTATGTTGTTGTTTGTATAATATTAAGCCTTTTTTTAATTTTTAGATTCGAAGTCATTAACGTTGGCGGCATCCTAAAATGAATAAAATTAAGAAAGTTCTCAGATGATGGCATATTGTTGCCACTTTTCTAATTATCCAAAAATTAAAATGCAAAAATAAATAATAAGCGTTTGTTAATTTACTTATTTTTAACAATGTTTTGTTTATTATTTATTGCAGCAATAAAATCTTTTCTGGCGATGTAGTAAATGTTTTTTAATTTAACACACAAATTAAATGTCTTGTTTATCTTCAAATTACCTAGGCAATGTGAGAAATAGACATTTCTAAGCTTCAGATTGACTATTGCTTCAGGCATTTTGCAAATTGCCAAATATAGTGCAGTAGTAAATTTGCAAATCACCCCAAGTTGTAGTTATTTTGCGTAATGTTTGGTAAATAGGTGAGTTTGCGGAATGTCTAGTTATTCCGCACATTGCCGGTAACGTCGTCGTAACGATTAAGTTTATTGTCCTGGGCCGACTCAATACCATCTTAGTCTAGATCTTTCCAAATTTTTATTAAATTTTATTACTATAAATAAAACGTAGCAGTTGCCCCGACTAGTGGTATTCTTTTGATATTATTCCAAAGACTGTTTCAAATTTAGTTTTCATTAGGTAAACAAATTATTTTTTACGTTTTTGGGTGGGGATTTTTGAAAATTTTAACATTTTTAGGTATTAAGTTCTTATTTAGTTTGTTTCACATAATATGCAAAAATTAATATTTTATATTAATAAACATAGTATTTAAACAATGTTAAAACAAATGGAAAAAGAAGTTGTCAAATAATGACAACAGACAACCAAATCATTAAAATATATAAGTTTAAAATAATAATTGATTATTTATGTGTATACATATAAATAATATAAAATATTAAATAAAAAAATTAAAAATTAGAAATAATTATACTTATTGGTAACTGCTTCAAGGTGTAATTGTGGTTTTTCGTTATTTTGTGCAGATAAAAATTTTAGTATTGAAGGAATAACATCATGAATATGCTGAGCAGACGGCCGTTTAGTGTAATCTTTTTGTAAAATTGTTTTTACAAGATTTGATAAGTGAGATGAATATATTGTTGGAATTTCATTATATTGGCACTAAAAATCAAATCGCATGTTAGTAACTTAATAAACAAGTTTACTATTGAGCCAACTAACAGCACTTATTTTCTGAATTAGACTTGATAGATTTGATGCTTGAAAAGGTTTATTAAAACAAATGAGTTCGTATAAAATACAACCTGTAGCCCAAATGTCGGATTTTTCATTATATTCTTTTCCTTCACACTAAAACACGATTTAACTGAAAATGTTGTAAATAATGTATAACTATTTACCATTTCTGGACTTAAATAATAAGGAGTTCCAACTACTGTTTGAGCTTGCACCTTTGTCGTCATAACTTTTGAAATTCCAAAGTCCCCAATTTTAAGAACCCCAGTTTTTGTTAAGAAGATATTAGCTGTTTTAAGGTCTCTAGAATAATAAAAACATTGTATGAATAAAAAGTTTTTGCTATTCATGAGTTTTCATGCTTAAAAACCTCTCAAAAACCAAAAACCAAAAAAAAAAAAACCAAAAAAAACCAAACCAAAAAACCCAAAAAAAACCAAACCAAAACCTTTTTATAAACTTCATTTTACGAGTCAATAAACAATTTACAAATATAGTGTAATAAATTCTGTAACATACCTATAGTAGTGATAATGTAACAAATAATCACTGAGATTATTTGCATTTTAGTTTGATAAGTTTTTAAAGCGGCAGACGCACAATTGTAGGTCAGTTTAAATTTAAGATTCGACGTGGTTCATGCACAGCACAGTTTAAAAACTTTCAACTGCTGCAGAAACAAAGCTATATATGTAATTATAATAAATACCTATGTAAAATTTTATGGTAGTGCATGTAACTTATTGCCGAAGTAATTTGAAACATTATATCAAAAATATCAGCTTCTCGAAAGTATATTTTACGCTCTTTACGAACATTTACTAATTGAGCTAAGTTTCCATTATCAGCATATTCCATTTCTATAAATAAGGAGCCATCCTTTTCAAAACTTCCCATATACCTGAAATAAAATGAAATTATATTATTTATAAATGTTTGTACAGGTGAACGTATTTTTTTTATTTTATATATTTTTTTAAAAAGATTTATTTTATTAATAGTACTAGTACAGTGGTGCTTTGGGTTACGAACTTAATTTGTTCTTGGACACCATTCGCAAGCCGAAAGTTTGCAAACCAAAACGCATCCTGAGTACAACTAATCTTTCTTATCTATATACAACTAATTGCAGAAATGTTAAAATATCGCTGTGCAAAAGCATGTTTGTGCGTTCGTATGCCGAAGCATTGTACGCAAGTCGAATCAAAACCATAGTTGGGCCCAGGAAAGATCAAGCTTTGTTATTTTTGATAATTGCACGAAATAAGATGAAAATTGTTATTTAATGCGTGTTCTATATAATAAATTTAAATCATAAAATAAAAATTGTAAATTTAACACTGTCAATAATATATTAAGTAAAGGTAATAATTATATTAGATGAAAATTTTTAAAATTAAAAGGTTAAATAAACAATAAAACGAAATATTATTTGTAAGCTTTCAGCAATGGTTACTGCTGTCATCAGACGTTTAATAATAATAGTGCAATTACATGGAAACGGAATATAACGCATTGCGATTTGATACGATTTCTTGATCCATAAAGTTTGAAAGATAATCGCGAGTTAAGGAACAACTATTATTATTAAACGTCAGATGATAGCAGTAACCATTGCTGAAAGCTTACGAATAATATTTCGTAATCGTTATCATGCTTTCCGAATTACAATTGAAGTTTTCTGAATTACATTTGACGCTTTCTGATTTTCATCTGACGTTTTCTGAATTTCAATTAACGGTTTCTGAATTTCATTTGACGATTTCCGAATTACAGTTGACAAATCTGAATTACAATTGATAAATTCCGAATTACAGTAGACAAATCTGAATTACAATTGACGAAATCCGAATTACAGTTGACAAATCTGAATTACAATTGACGAAGTCCGAATTACAGTTGACAAATCTGAATTACAATTGACGAATTCCGAATTACAGTTGACAAATCTGAATTACAATTGACGAATTCCGAATTACAGTTGACAAATCTGAATTACAATTGACGAAATCCGAATTACAGTTGATCTTTTCTGAATTACATGTGGAAAAGGTGTAGTAAAGTAAAACTATTGAAATTATATATATATTATTAACCTTTGAAATTAATATTTGATTCAAAGTTTTTTAAATTATAAGGTTAAATGAACAATAAAACGAAACATTATTTGTGAGCTTTCAGCAATGGTTACTGCTGTCATCAGACGTTTATTAAACGTCTATTAACGTTTTATTGTTCATTTAACCTTATAATTTAAAAAAATTTGAATCAAATAGTAAAATAAAACTATAATTTTTTATTGGTTACGTCAATTAAAATTCTAATAGTAGTTTATGTAATAAGTACATAATTTAGGGTTTTATTGAATGAGAACTATAGTTTATGGCAGAGCGAGCTTGCGAGCGAGGCCATAAATTACGGCGAGTCATAATATGTAAAAATAGCATTCTGGCGTATTTCAACACCGATCTTTCCCAATATAAAAGTTCATCGTTGTGGACCAAATATTTCATGCTACGCTTAATTATAAATTTACCTGAAGGAACTGATATTAGTAAATTTCCAAGTGTTGTTCCTTTTTTAAAACGGAAAGGGATATAAACCAAAAAAGTCTCTCATATTAGCCAAGAATTACATAGAAGAATTATTGATTAAAGCCGATAATAAGGAACATTTATTTAACAAGGTAAGAGCGTTTTAATAATCTTTAACATTATGCTAAAAACAAAATTTTTGCTAGGTTGTTCAGATATTGGAATTTCGGGTGCCTGCAGACGTCAGGAACTCGTGACATTATTGACAACTTTTGTAGAAGATTGTAAAACTTATTTTCTTGTCAAAATTGAAGACACCAAAACGAAAGTAGATCGATCTTTTATAATTGTCCCAGGGAAACTCGAAAATGTTAATCTACTTGAACTTACACAGATACGTGACACTTCGACCAATCGAGATACCGCACAAAAGATTTTTTATCAATTGCACTAAGGAAAAATGTACCGTTCAAGTCGTCGGACACAAAATTGGTAATGTGCCAGCTGTGGTCGCAAAATATCTAGGACTGGAGAAGTCTTCTTTATATACGGGCACTGCTTCAGGCGTACCTCAGCTACCCTTTTAGCAAATTCAGGGGCCAGCATGGAAGGTATAAAAAGGTACGGGGGTTGGCGCTCAAGCACAGTGGCTGAGGGATACATTGAGGATAGTGCAAATACAAAAATTATGGTGGCAAAAAAAATCTTTGGTGAGCCTGTCGAAAATCTAGAAAATACATAATCAAGTTTTTGAACAGAGCCAACAACGATCGACTGATCAAAATAGCGAGAGATCTGAAGCCAACGGCAAAGCGAAACCCTGGAAGATCACCTAAGAGATGGATGGAGAGCTGGGTGTCCACATCAGAGGAAACGTGAAGAGATGAAAAAGTGTAAAGAAAAACGGGCAGATGCCTATAATAAAAGAAGAAGAAGAAGTTCTTCAGTAAAACCAAGAGAAGAAGCTGTAGAATTGAATATTTGTGGCAACACCGATTGTGTAATAAACATTAATAATTATTATAGTAGTAAGAAATAAAATTTTCTTCATACCTCGGTCGAAAGTACGTACTTTCGTCCTTAATAGCAGGGACGAAAGTTGAACATTTACTCCCTTTGAGAAGTACACGCGCGCCCTCTATAACGCCGGGAGAAAAGAATTTCTCATGCGTATTAATAGTCGTAACTAGGGACTATTATTGTCGCTCGTGCCGCAAATGTCGGGGGGCAGGCATCAAAAACATGCTTATCAACATTTAAAGTTAAAAAAAGTAGAATTAATAACGTACTTTCGACCGGCTATGAAGAAAAATCGTATACACTACGCGGGCCAAAAGTTGAAATCTCGGTCCTGCGCGTCATGATGCCCTCGGCTTCGCCTCGGGGCATCATGACGCGCAGGGCCGAAAATTCAACTTTCGGCCCTCGTAGTGTAATATACTATTTCTTCATACCTCGGTCGAAAGTACGTACTTTCGTCCCTAATAGCAGGGACGAAAGTTGAACATTTACTCCCTTTGAGAAGTACACGCGCGCCCTCTATAACGCCGGGAGGAAAGAATTTCTCATGCGTATTAATACTCGTAACTAGGGACTATTTATTCGCTCGTGCCGCAAATGTCGGGGGGCAGGCATCAAAAACATGCTTATCAACATTTAAAGTTAAAAAAAGTAGAATTAATAACGTACTTTCGACCGGCTATGAAGAAAAATCGTATACACTACGCGGGCCAAAAGTTGAAATCTCGGTCCTGCGCGTCATGATGCCCTCGGCTTCGCCTCGGGGCATCATGACGCGCAGGGCCGAAAATTCAACTTTCGGCCCTCGTAGTGTAATATACTATTTATTTTGACACTTACTGAAAAAAAAAGGTTTTCATTATATACTAGTACGTGAAAAAAGTAGGCTAGAAAATTTATCTAAATGCCATTAGATGATAAATAACTAGATGGTTTACCTAATTTGTAGGTAAATCATTACTATTGAATTAACTAATTCGTCTACTGCAAAAGTGTCGAAATCATCTAAATTGTAATAGTTGCTTTAGCTATAATTTTCATATACTCAGTGTGGTAACCTATTTAAAGTGCATAAAACATCTACACGTATTGTCATATTTACTAAATTATTAGACAATTTATCTAAACGTAAGTTTGTCTAATTCAGCTATTAGCGAATAGACGTTACAGTCAATTGAAGTAGAAGGCTGAAAATCAATGACAATTTTTAAATGATAAGTCTAAAATTTAGAAGGATTTTCCACATTAATTTTTTTAGTGATACATAATGAATTCCTATTATGTACTAGTACATTAAGTGGTACATTATGTCTACAAAACTAGCTAATAAACACGACTTGATCATGCAGTCGTACATAAAGGCAGACGGATGTGTTGTGACTATAATCGACACATAAATTATTAAAAGTATTAGTTCTTGATTCAAATTTACTTTCCAGAAAATTTTCAAATACTACGTTGAAAATATATTTAAAACTAAAGCAATTGCTACACTTGCCCTTTTCCCAAAGATACCCCTGATAAAGTCAAGTACCTTACGATGTTAATATGATTCAATGATGCTAAAACGTTGACTTCATTAAATGCTAATTGTTTTTCGGATTCTGTCATATCAGATAAAAAAATTTCTTTAATAACCACATTTTGATTATCATGTAATCTATTATATAGCACTGCGGTTCCAAATGCACCTACGAATAATTTGATTGATTTTTTTAATTTTTATGTTAATGGCACGCTCACCTTTTCCTATTGTTTTAATTCTTTTATAACCGTTAACTGAATCTACACGTGTAACCATGTTGCATAGATTTTCATTTACTAATTAACACAGACATACCTAGTTAGGGGTAGGTGCAGGTATACTACGTTCTTTTATAATGCGTTTTGAAAATTCCTGTTTGCATTTATTCGGTTTCCTAGCAACGATTTAAAATTATCGAATTGAATTTAAAATTTATATTGAATTGATTGATTACTGTATAATATTACAATAAATGTAGAACATCTTATTTATTAATAATTTGTAAACCAATTATTATTATATTTTATTCTCAAATAACATTTGACTTTTTTTCAACCAGTTCGGTGACAATCACAAGAACAAATTCATTACAATAATTGTCCATACATCATTAACAGTACAATAATAACACTAATAAATAATCATCTCACAGGGCTTAATTTCAAAACTCCAAGTTTAAATTGTTAAGAAAATTTGAATTTTAAAATTAATTTGAGAAATAAAGTACTACAAGGTAAACACCCGACAATTCCGATTCCGACGATTCCGAAGAAATAGACAAGGAGATGTCAGTAGATTGGCTAAAACATGGCCCTTATATCCTGAAACTGAAGGATTTATACTCGGGTTCAAATAAATTGAGCCCTGCGTCATAGTTTAAAATGGAATGAATTAAGATCAGAATCGCTAGTCAAATGAGTGCATTTTAAAATGCATCATTTTTTGTTATTTTCATGTAACTCTATCTCTTTACTACAATGGGGAGTTTAGGTCTTTTTTTATTTTGTTATATGAAAGTATAGGTTAAACTGAGGTTTCAGTTTTTTTTCAAATTTTTTTGAGTACGTTTAATATAAGAAAAAAATTATTTAAAGTTCAAAAATATAGGGTTGTGACGTCAGTCCCCCTATTTGAAATCACCAATTAGATGATAATAACCCAACGCTGTTGCCGTATCTAAATGTTTACCAAGCTAACTTAATGTTAACTGGAACGTACATAAAAAGTTTAAGAGGATTTTTTAAACTGTCGTTATGGCAAGATGGTACAAAATAACGCTTTAACGTTTACCATTGCTTCATATAACCTTTAAAACAGCATAAATAAAATTCTAAATAAAAACGATTATATAATATTTTATACTTGCCACTTTAAAATAATATTAATTTGACTAACAGATTATTCAACATTTCATAAATAATTTTAAAAAGATCAAATAAGAGAACGCTTCATAATTAAATTCCAAAACAAATCACTTGTCATAACGAAACATACGTGACATGATAGCTGACAAGGTTGCAGAGCTGTGATTAATTATCATTGGTTAGCTGTAGCGCGTAACTTAAATAATTTATAAAAATTCAATTTTTTTTTTAATTCTACAGGGGATTTTCAGATCAACTAATTGTATAAATATGAATCATTTTTATTGGACTTTCATATTCATATATTATTTTAAAAATTAATTATCCACTAAACTCCCCCATAAGTTTTCTTTGACAGTGTCAAATTTAATATTATAAAAATTTAAAAACTTTTAATTAATTTGCCCGTTTGTATCGCACTATTTTAGAAAAGTTAAAGTTTCACAAAGTCGCACCGCTAATAAAAATGTTTGAATTATATATACAACATAAAAGCAAAAAATGAATTATTTTGTATCAATAATTTATAATTCTTACGTCAAAACAATACTCGTATTAGTTCGTAAACACAAACAACATATGATCGCTAAAAAATCTTAGATTTAAGAATTTTTTTCAAGTTCCTCATGCAACTTAAGTATTTTGCTCAAATATAAGATTTTTTAGCACTCGCATTTTGTTCGTGTTTACTAATGACTACGAGTATATTTTGACGTAAGAATAATTAATTTATTTTTAAGAATAATTAATTTTTGGCTTTTATATTGTATAATTCAAATGCTAATGAACTATTTATTAAAATGAACTATTTAAAATTTAAAAGATGTACACGGAATTTGGAATGCCTAAGCATCCGAGTCGGTGACGTTGCAGATGTCAACTGTCGTGGTATGAATTAATAGGAGTTATCACTAAATTCGATACCATGCAACATCCCTATTTATTTGGGCCCGAAAATATGTGTGCAATTCAAGATGGTATTATTGCCACAAACAATTATAAGAAATTTATTAGGTAGATGGATATTACAGACTGTTGTAGAAGATGTAATATGCCAAATGAAACAATAGAACACATTATAACAGGTTGTTCCAGTTTAGCACCAGGCCCGAATTGGCAATAATTTAGTTACCGGGAAATTCCTGTGAGCGGGCCCAGTTTCTAAAAAAAATGTTCATAACGAAGTACAAAAATCAATTTTTGATAACTCTTCCAAAAAGGAAATTACGACCAGATTTCATACTCGAAGGGCGTCATTTTGTGAAGGATCCAGTTTTCCTACTGAAAATAGAGTGATTTAGTTTTGTTTTCATTGAGAGTTGGAATAGTAAAATTCTTTACCAATTTTGGGATCATCTTAATTGAATTCAGTGTGGAGCGCTATTTATGGTGTATTTTTTTGCGACATATACTGGGGGAAATTAATAATCAAATAAAAAAAAATTGGCACGAGCTGGATACGATTTCAGTACCCTTCGCATATGTTTTTACAATCTTACGCAATTCCATTAACAACTTACCAAATTTATGTTAATTTTTATGCAGTTCATCAGGAATATATAATTATTCAAATTCAATTTTCTTGAAATTGGCAAAGAAGCGTGCCCTTATACTTGCACCTATTGAAGTTCAATACAAGACCTACACGCACAATGAAAATGGATCAATTCAGTGAGAGGAAGTTGCCGATCTCCCCTTGTTAGAGTACTTATTTCTAAGCAGCAGACTCATATATAGTACTATACCTCAGTTTTTGACAAAGTTGAAAAAAATCGTCGTTTTTTGACTGTCGCTTTGGACCATACCACTTGACCAACTTATTAAGTTGTGGTACTCTTCGACGCAGAATTTAATGTTCTTTAATTTGTTATATCATAACTTTTTCCGTAGGATGTACCGTTTAAAGTTATTGGCAAAAAACCAAAAAAGTCATAAAATTTTGAGGTTCTTTAGCCGTCAAAAGTTCTCCCGAGGTCGCCCATGTTAGCATTTTGTTTCTTACATGTTTGCACCCATATGTACAAGTTAAAATAAAAGCTTCTACACCACCTTTTGCGACATACCCCCCTGTTTTGATCCTATACTGGCTGGCCTATTAATTGAAATTTAATTTTTTAACAATTAGAAGGCATTATTGCTTTTACAAATACTTTTTCTACTATTTATACTAATAAATAGCCTTAATCATGGTTAGTTTATTAAAATGATTTTATTTTGATATTATTGAAATTTTATTAAACATTGTTATGCTGGGTAAAAGAATTTTTCAACAAAAATTGTTTATTTTTTCATGCAAAATCTGAATTTACTAAAAAAAATATGTAAGATGCCATTTAAAGTAACAAAGTTGACCAACAAATGGCCTTGAAAAGGTCAACTTATTAAAAAAATAATTATACTTTTCCCCCTTGCCATTATACAACTTTTGTCCAAAACATCTTTTCATCTGACGTTTGGTTTTTGAGATATTTATTGTTGGAAGTTTTAAAAAGAACACCCGGCATATAAATGTGAAATGATATTTTGTTGTCATGGGTAACACCTGAAACTAATGAATTGATCGATTTGCCTTTTTAAATGTTGGAGTACATCGTGGGGCAGGTTTTAAGCTTAATTTCGCTTTTGTAAGTTAATATACAATCGAGTAATTATATTTTTTGTACATCATACTTCTAAAGCCAGACCTGTTTGTATTAGAGATTAGTGATACTTTGTTTGATACCAGCAGTATAGCGTCAAGCATACACCAGCCGACTGGAAAGCGGTAGACTGCGGTTCGATTCTAGTCGAGTCGGATACACTGCTGTGATCAAAGGTCCAATATCAATCTGTGGACCATGGGGTAGCCAACGGAAACCACCCCATTAATTATATTCCTAGTAAAGTCAGCTTGGCTATAGCTAAGTTGACTCCAACATCCGAATACGGATAGGCACCGAAGAAGAAGAAGATACTTTATAGGTTGGTAAAATTGTGGAGACTACCATTCGTAGATACTATCTGGGTGACCGGGCAGAACATAAAAAAACCAAACATGAAAGAACAGAATAGTGAAAAAACAGAACAATAAAAAAACAGAACATTGACAAAAGAGAACACTGAAATAACAAAGCCTTGACAAAAAAGGAAAACACTGAAAAATGAGAATAACAGATAAAGTTTTGTCAGTAATTATTCACATGAGTTTTTATTATTTAGTTATGATTTTATGACTTTTGATTATTTAATTGGTGCCCAATATCGCAATAATTCTTCTCCACATATCCACACTTTACCGAGTAGGACCGGTCTCCGGTCTAGGAAGGTATTTTTAGTTAGTAAAGCACGTTTGTCAAAACGGCCCGTAGAGGTCGGTTTTGATTAACGCAACCACAGAAAATCTCGAATTCATTCTAAAAATATATGCTACATTATATATTTTTAAAGGTAGTTCTTAAAACGTCACTATTCAATAGTTTATACAAATTACAGAATTCTCTTACACATACTATGTGTTGGCTGGATCAAAAAAATTGTTAAAATACGTTTCGGTGTAAATAATCAAAACTTCATCACAATGTTCTCGTTTTTCAATGTTTTTCTCTTTTATCAAGGTTCAATTTTTTCACTGTTCTGTTCTATCATGGAATCATATTATCTCTCTCGTCTATGGTTTACAAAGATAAGTTTATTGTTGGTCAAAGTCTACCTTTCTATCAGTCGTTTAAACGTTCTACGACGTCTTCCGATTCCTCTATTTTCAAGAGGATATATAGCATTTAATATCTCAAAGATGTTGTTAGCACCTTGTGAGAGGACCACTAGCTTTCCATGCCTTTTGAAGAATAGAGACGGCCATACAAAGTGAGCTCTACCCAGATTCGAACCAGGCGCCTTACATTAGCAGTTAATCGCGCTAACAACAAAGCCAGTGACAAAATACTATAGATGATAGATTCCTCAAGCGTCATTAGTAGCAAGAACAGGTAAAGTAAATACTACAACCAAATACTATACTCTAGTGCCCGTTTGCACTGAGTTTTACTTGACTTTTCGTATTTCTTCGTCAATACGAATGTTCAATGTTCTTATTTTTCTCGCAAAATTTCTCAAATTTAGATCAAACTTGCCGAGTGGACAAATCATTTATAAATATCGTTCACGATATTTCGTGATTCGCATTTCATTCGTATTTACGAACGAATACGAGTATTATTTTATTTATTTATTATGTATTAAGAAAAAGTTAAGCAAAAACTTAAGTAAATATGGTGCAAACAGGCATAGAACCTGCTCACTTAGGTACATCCTTGAAGACAATTCTTTTCAAATATTTGTGAAATGTATATCCATCTACATAAGTACCAAATTTAAAAATTTTATCATTGAAAATCTTCCATTTGAATAGATTATGTTTATTATTAAACATATTAACCATTTCTCATAACTGGCATTACTTTTGTCATTACTGTTGCAGAAAAATGAAACGTAAGAAATGTAGTTATTCGTTGAATTGTACCCATAAAAAATTTCTTTTCACAGAGTTTAAATTACAGTGAAGAAATAAGTGAAATAAAATTACTATTTATAGATTATAATTATATTTTATGCTCTAGTAATAAAAATGTAAACAAATTTTAGTAACGTTTGATATCGGTGGATGTAGCTGGTTGTTGAGTAGTTTGTTGTAAAAGATTCTTACCAAACCAGGAAGGCCTGGGCTTTTGAACTTCTACAATTCGTTTTCCCTTCCAATATTCTTCCCCTTCATTTTGCTTTTCACCATTATATAACACAACTACTTCCTTTTCAACTGGTTCAATCCCAAGGTTTTCTTGGATGGCGTCTTGCATTACTTTGGTTTCGTCAATAACTTTTTTGTAACACGTTGCTGTAATAATAAAGAAAATGCTGTTATTTTATTGAAGAGTACTTAAATTTAAATAAGAGCAAAACAATTCAATTAATTTAAATATAAAACATTAACAATAACGTTAATAACAGAAATAAGTAAGTATAATTAATTTATTTAAAAACAATGCATTACGAAGTAAAGGTGATCTTTAACGAATAAAATTAATAATGTACATTTTACTAATATTACATGAAATTTCCGTTAGTCGAATTATCATCATATCTACCGTCACCAAATTGGTATTTTATCCTCGCTTGGTAAACCCGATTTGTTGATTCCAATTCTTGAAAGTTAACAAAATTTCTCTTCACTTTAATTTTCAAGGATTCGATAATACACACATCTCTACAGTTTAAGTTTAAGAGATAATAATGATTAAAACAAGACCCTCAAGATTTAAAAGATTATGACAAGGTTAGCTTAATATAACAAAATAACTGTCAGTGGTTGAACTTACGACATAAAACTCCAACTTCGTGGTCATCTCCGCAGACGTTACAAACACGAAGCGAACTTTTAGGAAGTAGAAGTTTCAAGACTTGGTTGGGACTACCAAATTTTCGTTTCCATCGCTTTTCAATAGTTCGCCGATTTCGTGGCACGGCCCATAAAAATCCATCGCCTATTATATCCTTTAATTGCAGTGTCTTTGGAGGCGGTCGAGATGATACATCGAAATTAACACCAGCGATACAAAATTCAGC